>JAVTVY010038579.1:0-169746 GCA_036873755.1 Hanleya hanleyi | reverse complement strand
CTCTCGGATTTTTCTCTCAAATCCAAAAGGGGAATCCTTAGTAGATGGATAGACGACGTCTATGATCTGAATACTAAAGTTATCTCAGCCGTGGTCGGGTCCAGAAAAATGCCTACCTATAAGCAATTGTTTTTTCCTAACGGATTTTCTGTGACCGTTCACCCTAAGATGGAGTCTTTGGGTGGTCTTGCCAACATACTGTTGACCACACTTCTTACAGGAAACTAAATAAATACAGTTTGTAGTAGAACAACTAAGATCAACATACGAGTTAACAGAATATGAGTTACCAGTTAACGTGGAACTAAATGAAGCTGAAGTATTAAAAAGTGGACACGTGAGACATCCACGATGTCCACACTTAGAAATTTTGAAATTATTACATGTAGAATTCGGTGCTAAACAATCATCAAGCGCAATATTACAAGGTTTGGTGTCGTGGCCTTGCTTTGCTGTCAGAAATATATCTGTCATTTGGATTGAAAAATGTCTTAGTGCATTTCGAACTATTAGAGACTCGGCCGAGAAACCTGCACTAAGGTTCCTCGGGTCTGTCTTCATATTTTTTCCTATAGTTGTGTTCATTATGTTAATATAGTGGGTCAATATAGTGAGGGTCCACTTAAAATGTCATTGATTATTTTAATGTAATATGGTATATTCATGGTGGGGATATTCACCCTTTTCTACGGACAAATAACCACTTCCGCTATTTTACCTTTATATTGACAGTTGCTGGTTTCATAGCTCGGTCAAGGCCTGCTATTGTGTTTTCCTGAAAAGCTGAAGAAAGACCGAGTAAAATTTTGATCTGATGTACAGCTGACCAATCTGGCTAGATTTCGATCTGCACCAGGCTATGGTATGGAGGATAAAAAGAATACATGTCAGAGTTAAAATATCAGGAACTTATGCACCACCAACTAGGCCTACTAGTCAGTCCAAGTTGGTAAGAATATAGCTCCATGGAAGAAAATGAAAAGGATTGTTGTAATAGCCCAATTTATTAAAAACCCTTATACTTACGTTGTGCATAATAATTAATATTATGCAATACTGTTGGGGTAATTCTAAACCTCTAATACCAAATGCCATAATTTCGGACCCCCTCTAGGGCCTCCTTACATTCGGTTTTCCTGACCACTCTAAAGATTTCCGCCCGTCAGACCTCAGTTTTGTTCTATAACAAGCATAGCATGTCACGTCATATCATTCGTGTGCTTCCTCCATCTTTGAGTAACAGTGTGGGTGTGAGATGGGACCGTAATGTAAGTCCAAGGGTCTTCAATAAAATGGGATGTAACAAAAATCCTTCGCATTTTACTTCAAGAGACCTTATACTTACCGTGTGCACAATAATTGATATTATGCAATACTGTTGGCGAAACAGAGTTTGCGGAAATCAAAAGACATCAAGTATATACCTGCATAAATTTTGATAGCGCCCAGGCTGTCATTGATATGTATAAGCCAGGCCTCTCAGTTGCCTGGGCTGAGGTTGCAGACCTTCGCCTTAGCCCGAAAACATCGGCTAAGGAGTCTGGTTTTTTTTATTGTTGTTGCTGACCCCTTTAGCCCGAATCACATATACAGACCGAAAATTAGACCGATATTAGAGTTGTAAACCTGAAAGAGGCAGCTTTTTTAGAAAACCCTTCCGTATGTAGAGACTCAAGGGCAGATACAAAGCAATTATTTAGAACATCCTTGGTAAACTCAACGCCCCTGGCATTGCGTAAGGAGATCTGGACAAAATGCATGGGTAGTCTACGACTAGGTCGAGGAGACCTGTGAACCATGATCGTGTCGGCCAGGGTCAGTCCCGTGTGGCATTACTGCTGGATGGGCCAGTGCCATTTGGGATTACTGCTGGATAGGCCAGTCCCAAATGGGATTACTGCTGGATAGACCAGTCTGGCTTGGGATTTCTGCTGGATAGTTGAGTTCCGTAAGGGATTGTGCTGGATAGGTCTGTCCCGGACATGGCATTACTGCTGGATAGGCCAGTGCCATTTGGGAATACTGCTGGATTAATGCGGGAGAGCTTTGACCTAGGACAAAATTTTTGCCCAACAAAAACCTTAACCATCAAAACGTACAAAGTCTAAACTGCAATAATTATGACAAAAATTCATATTTAATGTCATATTTCTTAAATAGCACATGTATATACATGTACATTATTATTGGCAGATTACTTAGACAAAACCCTCAAAATTTAACAAAAATTAATAAGTTTTGTAATCATCCAAAGAGAGCTGACAACTGCAGCAAACTCACCATGTACATGTACATTTTTCAAAAGTGGAAGGCACTGGCACAAGGATTTATCAATCTCTTATCTTAACAAGCGTTCTGAGAACCCCGACATCTCGCCTTGCGGGGTCATCTGCCGAAGGTGCAGCAGTATTGAAAGCATAGAGGTAGAGCAAACAATAAGGTATGGAATAGGTGATGTGGTACAGACAATGCCTTAAATAGATTATCTGAGACAGAAAATAACATCAGCCCCATGTGGGATTACTGGTATTTAAGTTAATCCCATGTAAGATGGATATGTCAGTGCCGTCGGATTAATGGTACATGGAGCAGTCCAGCGTGAGATTACTGCTGGATAGGTCAGTCTCATGTGAGATTACTGCTGGACAGGCCAGTCCTGTGCAGGATTACTACTGGGTGGACCAGCCCTGTCTCATGTGAGATTACTGCTGGACAGGCCAGTCCTGTGCAGGATTACTACTGGATAGACCAGTCCCCTGTGAGATTACTGCTGGATAGTCCAGTCCTGTCTGAGAATACTGCTGGATAGATGAGTCTCGTATGGGATTAATGCTGGATAGCACAGTCCCGTGTGGGATTACTGCTGCATATGCAGTCCAGTGTGGGATTACTGCTGCATACAGCAATCCTGTGTGGGATTATGGCTGGGGAGGTCAGTCTCATGTGAGATTACTGCTGGATAGGCTGAACCTGTGTGAGATTACAGCGGGATAGGTCAGTCCCATGTAGAATTATGGCTGGATAGGTCAGTGCCATGTGGGATTGCTGCTGCATATTGCAGTCCAGTGTCATATCACTTCTGGATAGGTCAGTCCCATGTGAGATTACTGCTGCATCAATCTGATTAAAACTCAGACTTAATAAACCGCTCCTCTTTCGGACATGTCGCTGATTAAGCTCTGGGACAGTTCCTATCTCAAATCTGTCGCGCATGTCAGACTGGCGACCAATCACAGTCCAGCCTCAACAGGCGAAGAGCCTGTATTGGCGCTTTCCATTTGGAGGCAAGGCCAGCATTGCTCCGGTATAGTAAATTGAAGTGCACAATCAAGGCATTGCCAGCGGCCACGCCGACTACGCGAAATGGAAAGCACCCTATACCGGTATTCAGTGGCGGCCAAGTTCAAGGGCGAGATCTAAAATTATGGTGTGTTGGCGTGCCCGCATTAAAGCAGGAGCAACTGCAGATGCTTTCTTGCATGCTACGTAAAAGACACTGTATAGCCGTTCTTCTTACCGGCTACGGGAAATCTTTATGTTGCCGAGTGTACGGACGAGACGCAGAAAAATCCCCGCCTGAGTGAAGCTGCAGGCGGCCGTCGATTCCAGTCCATGAGCGATCACCGAAGATTATTATTTGCTCCCCGTTGCTCTCTTCAATGACAGACCAGGTGAAAAGATCAAGGGATATTTCTTGCACTGCTGGATATATAGGTACGGTTATTTGTTTCCTAAACTCAGTTCATAACTGCATCGCAACAAGAACGGAGATTAGGAGATTAGCCGTCACGACGAGGTGTCTCATTGGGCGAATATTTGACCCGGAAACTATTTGATTCGGAGTTCATCTGACGGATTTATTATAGGAACTGTCCCAGATCTTAATCAGGGACATGTCCGAAAGAGGAGCGGTTTATCTTAATAAACCGCTCCTCTTTCGGAGTTTTAATCAGATTGCTGCTGCATAGAGCTGTCCTGTGTGGAATTACTGCTGGATAGGCCAGTCCCATGTGGGATTACTGCCGCATAGGCCAGTCCAGTCTGGGATTACTGCTGAATAGGTCAGTCCAGTGTGGCATTACTGCTGGATAGGCCAGCGCCATTTGGGATTACTGCTGGATAGGTCAGTCCTGTGTGAGATTACTGCTGGATAGGACAGTACGAAATGGGAATATTGCTGGATAGACCAGTTCGGTCTGGGATTACTGCTGGATAGTTGAGTTCCGTATGGGATTACTGCTGGATAGGTCAGTCCCGTGTGGCATTACTGCTGGATAGGCCAATGCCATTTGGGAATACAGCTGGATAGCTCAGTCCCGTGTGGGATTACTGCCGGAGAGCTGTGACATAGGAAAACATAAAACATGTCCACCAAGTTTTACATCCCACGAAAGGTTCAACAAACTTTGCATGTACAGATCTACATGTAAATTTTTGCCCAACAAAAAACTTATCAATGGGAAGGTACGAAGTGCAAAATGCAATAATTAGGACAAAAATTCAGATTTAATGTCATATTTCTTAAAAGGCACATGCACATCACCGAATCACATTGAAAGCTGACAGCTTCAGAAAACTTTCCATGTGCAGGTGTACATCTATATACATGTACATTATTACTGGCAACTTACTAATAGACAAAACACTCAAAGTATGAACAAAAATTAATATTTCATCTCTTAAATAGCACAGGTACATCTTCTAATCATAAGAAACATGTCTACCAAGTTCCATAATCATTCAATGACAGCTGACAATTGTAGCAAACTGTGGTGTACAGATGTACATGTGCACTTCAGCTAAACGCAAAACTCCATCATTTGCCATAATTTGGAGAAATATTAATATTTCATATAAAAAATAGCACAGGTACATTCTCCAATCATAAGAAACATGTGTACCAAGATTCATAATCATCCAATGAGAGCTGACAACTGCAGCAAACTCACCATGTACATGTACATGTATACACATAGAGGCCTACATGTGTCATATCATCCAAGTTGCCACATGAACAGGTACAATAAAAGCGTACCTGAGATACAACACATATCACGAATCGTTAGATTCTTGGTATGTGCTTTAGAATAGGTTAACCAGAAGACTATTCTGTGAAGTCATGTGACGCAGTCAGTATGTCGGCACCTCTTCCCACTTCCCTTATATGTGTTGTAATTCACCTAAACAGAAAACTCATTCATTTGCCATAATTTGGAGAAAAATTAATATTTCTTCCCAAAAATAGCACAGGTACATCCTCTAATCATAAGAAACATGTGTACCAAGTTTCATAATCATCCAATGACAGCTGACAACTGCAAGAAACTTTCCAAGTACAGATGTACATGTGCACTTCAGCTAAATGCAAAACTCATTCACAGGGATTTTAACATTAAAGCATCCCAGTGGTAGTACCCCCAGGTGGCATACCCACCCCAACCCCCGATATTTTTTTAATTTTTTTTTTAACTTGCTAAACCAAAAACCTTATCATTTCCAGGCAGGGGACACCGACACTAACACCGACGACGACATCCTCTCCCCCCTCACAATATCTCCCCTTTACTTCGTAAGGCGAGATAAAAATATTAATAAACCTTTGACCCCAGCCCTCCAATAGATTTGTACCCGACAATTTACAGGTGATCACCAAAAAGGCCTATGGGGCAGCATAGAAAAAAGTCTGTATGGTTTGGAACAGGGTATCAGATTGCGTCTATATGGGGCAAAGAGTTAAGACACGGTGCAATGTATATTTTATGCTGTTAAATAATAATAAATTCTTTATTTTTTTCGAGGATTACAACAATCAGTCAGAAGACTGTTCTCCCTTGAGGCCCTCTGGATAAACACAATCGTTATATATTATCAAACATAACTCACATGCACTCACACATGCACACAAATATTTCTATATATTTGTAACAAAAGAACTACAGATACAAAACAGTAAAACAGGCAATTTGTGAGAATAAAAGGTGATTCTGCTTCTGCTGGTAGTTATTTTAAGGGATGGATGATATTGCTGGAGGAATCCAGACAGTCTAGACAGTCTGTACAAATGGCAGGCCCTTTCAGATAGAAGACGCCCCCTCCCCGTCACCCGAGGATTCCGTACAGATGGTGTTTTGTGCACCCTGCCCCGTAATTTCCCCATTTGTGGGGATACTGCAGAGTGCTCTGCCCAATTCACTCCCCACTCCCAAATAACTACCCCGAAAATAACCCATTGTTGGTACATTCGGGGGCGACAACCCCACGCCATCCCCAGACGTGGGCATATTGTAGGGTTACTGTCTTTCCATCTTCTTTGTGGGGATTTCTGCCCCATATTGGAATTACTGCCCGCAGATTCCCCACGTGGCGATATTGTGGGGTTTTCTCTCCCAAGCTGGAATTACTGCCCCACAGGTTCCCCACATGGGGATATTGTTGGCTTTTCTGCCCTGCAGATTCCCCGCATGGGGATATTCTGGGGTTTTCTGCCCCGCAGATTCCCCACTTGGGGACATTGTGGTTTTTTATGTCCCATGGTGGAAGTACTGCCCCGCAGATTTCCCACGTGGGGACATTATGTGTTTTTTGTCCCATGCTGGAAGTATTGCCCCGCAGATTCCCCACGTAAGGATATTGTGGGCTTTTCTGCACCGCAGATTCTCCATGTGGGGATATTGTGGGGTTTTCCGTCCCATTATGGACGCGGATATTCTCTAATGGACGACGGCTGAATTATGGATGACAGAGTAGACGCTTGAAATTACTGCAGAAATATTGTGGGTCGATCACATACCAGATTTAAATATAGTTCCCCGCATCATCCCCACATGTAGGGAACACGTGGGGCTGAGGTTGGGATAGTGCGGGGATTTAATTCAGCTAAGCAGCATTAAGAAACTCCTTTTCCACGACTAAGTCCAATGTTGGAATTTTACCAAATCCCTACAAATTCCCCACATTGGCTGTCCTACACATTCCCCGCATGATCCCTACACAGCTTAACCGACATAAACCCCACAAATTCCCCAGCTTATTGGTTTGTAAAGGACAGAATGCCCGACACTCGATAACGCTTTCCAATGTTTAAGCACAGGTTATAAGCACAGGGCTCAAACAAATTTGGCCAAATTTACACACATTTTGACAGAAATATCCAGCACTCAGTTTTTTTTATGCAGAACCATGGCCATGATTGCTGAAGGGTAAAAATGACTATTAATATAATTAGCAACTGACCTTCAAACTGAGGGAGGTGACTATATTCCACTTCAATATCTGTGGGTCTTGCCCTATAAAAAGATGTATATTAATAACAAAATGTACACTGTAAGTAATTTTTACATTTTTAAGCTAAAACTTACCTAACTGACATATGCGTGACAATTTGTAAGATATTGATTTGTTAGCCACCACACTTTCACGTAAAGGAGGACCTCTTGGCCACCATGCGTGCCCCAGCAATTGTGCATGCAAACACGAAGTCCAATTTTAAATGTGTTTAATTTCCAGTGCCGTTTGCTTTGACAAAGCTATTTCCGATATTCCATTTCAAGACCTTTTAGCTTAGGTTTTGCTAGCATTCTTTAGCTCTACTACATACAAGAGATATCATTAATGGGATGTTTCTTTGTTTATAGAATTGCTTGAATTTCTCATTAAAAATATCTTTGTGAAATTTGGTAACACAATATATCAACAGCATATAGATATTCCAAAGGGTATTAATTGTGCACCCATGTTGGCTGACCTATATCTGTTCTCTTATGAATATGATTATATGCAGGCGCTAAACCGATCCATTCAAAGCCTGTTTCTTCTCATTCATCAAACCCTATATAGACGATCTTCTCGCTGTGGATAATCGCTATATAAATGATGCAGTGAATGATATATATCGCATATCACATGTTGATAGCAAAATACGAGCGTAGCATGCAAGATCTATGGTGGCTCTCCATAGTTTCGTAGTAATGGCTCCGGTCAAATTTCCTAATACGATAGACTGCCTGTGTTCTGCTATATCATATTTCTTCTTGTCTTCTTAATAGCTTATATCTATAATTACAACACATATAAGGGAAGTGGGAAGAGGTGCCGACATACTGACTGCGTCACATGACTTCACGGAATAGACTTCTGGTAAATCTATTCTAAAGCACATACCAAGAATCTAACGATTCGTGATATGTGTTGTATCTCAGGTACGCTTTTATTGTACCTGTTCATGTGGCAACTTGGATGATATGACCACACGGCCCCTAGCACCGGCATAAGCGGTATTAGATACAAATCTAGAGAGCTATGATGGAAACGCTCTGACAACTCGTATACTGGTAATTGGTGAGCTGTTTCGCTGTGACAACTCGTACATTGGAGATTGGTGAGCTGTATCGTCGTCAGATTTAAATGACGGCAATTAACACAAAAGACTAGTCTGTAAAGCCCGATGTCGACCCAGCATCAACTTCCCACAAATGCCAACATATATCAAAGACCAAAAGGTCTGTACAGGGGGCGGGCCTCGGGGACGAAACGTCCACCAGCAGAATCTCGCCATATACAGGTCAAAATTACAACACATATAAGGGAAGTGGGAAGAGGTGCCGACATACTGACTGCGTCACATGACTTCACAGAATAGACTTGTGGTAAATCTATTCTAAAGCATACTGAGCTATGTGTTGTATCTCAGGTACGCTTTTATTGTACCTGTTCATGTGGCAACTTGGATGATATGACCACACGGCCCTAGCACAGGCATAAGCGGTATTAGATACAAATCTAGAGAGCTATGATGGAAACGCTCTGACAACTCGTATACTGGAGATTGGTGAGCTGTATCGTCGTCAGATTTAAATGACGGCAATTAACACAAAAGACTAGTCTGTAAAGCCCGATGTCGACCCAGCATCAACTTCCCACAAATGCCAACATATATCAAAGACCAAAAGGTCTGTACAGGGGGCGGGCCTCGGGGACGAAACGTCCACCAGCAGAATCTCGCCATATACAGGTCAAAATTACAACACATATAAGGGAAGTGGGAAGAGGTGCCGACATACTGACTGCGTCACATGACTTCACAGAATAGACTTCTGGTAAATCTATTCTAAAGCACATACCAAGAATCTAACGATGTGTTGTATCTCAGGTACGCTTTTATTGTACCTGTTCATGTGGCAACTTGGATGATATGACCACACGGCCCCTAGCACCGGCATAATACCATCCTATTCAGTATTATCAATGCTGTAAACAAGCACGTACAGATCGATGGCTGGCTTCGTCTACACGCTGATCGAGATCATGGAGTAAATTTTGTGCTGCCTCAGTTATGCCCCTTGGGCATGCCTGAAAATCAGGATTCATTCATGGGTAGAAAATCTGACAAAAAACTAGCAGGTCGACCCCACTTGTTTTGCCATTTTAAGTTAGGACCGGACCAGGAAACGTGAAGTTTAATTGAAATCGCTATCACAAATTTTTCTGGAAATTGAGCCAAATTTGACCATTTTCTCGACATTTTAAGGGACTTTCTAGGAAAAATAAAGCAAGCTTGGAGGAGAATGTTCGAGATTCATATTTCTATACCATAGCAGTGATATGTCTCAAAATAATAGCTCAATCACGTTCTTTTAGAAAATATATACATATAAGTGATTTGGGTTGAAGATTTTACGACAAAAGGTGGCCGAAAAATGGACCCATAGTCTATTCCATGCCGAATGGAAAAATCCCTGGAGTGCACCCTATGGCGTTACGTTTCGAAACATGTATCTGATTCCACTTAACCCAAGGCTAGGGGCCGTATGAACCAATGTACATCAAAATCCTCATGGTGCTCATATGAACAGTCACAATCAAAGCGTGACTGAGATACATCATTCTCTAGCTGACTAATTTACAACGATTATTATGGATTAAGAATACTGATCAGCGATACAGATTTTATATATTTAGAATATCATGGTGTCTTGCCGGCATCATTGAACACTGTTGACCGTTTCTCTCTTGCAGGAAACTGGCCTATGTTTATGTATACTATGATTTGTCTTTTTGAATTTGGTGCTAATACTGTTATATGGAATATGGAATAGGTCTTTGGATTATGGACGCGGATATTCTCTAATGGACGACGGCTGGATTATGAATGACGGATTAGACGCTTGTAATTCTGGATGAGTCACACAGAGATACTAAATCAGTGGAAAGCCGATTTCTCAAAGGACATTTTCGATGTCGAGGCGAAAGTAGAAGACTACCTGCTGTTATTACGAGAATCATCTGGATGCAACAACCTATTTCAGCTCAATGATAACCAGATCTATAAGTGCAAGACTGAGGGCTGCAGAAAATATAACAGCACCAAGTGACTCTAATGAGCGAAACCATGAATATGACAATCAGACGAATACCATGAACAATGACATGTACGCTCAATCAGGTAACCATGGCAATGTAACAGAACAGCATTCTGTTGGTAACAATTCAACCACACGGTCATTCGACAGTTATATAGATAATTTGATAGAATTTTCCGAGACAGAGTTAACTCCCCTTATGGGAAATATGTCAGTACCAGAGGCTCTCCGTAAGTTAGAGGCAGGGAAAGTTCAAGAAATTTGATGGCAGTCCATTAGCTTATGTGGAGTTCATGGAACGTTTTAAAATTCATATTCATGACAAACTGCACCTTTCCGATTACAACACATATAAGGGAAGTGGGAAGAGGTGCCGACATACTGACTGCGTCACATGACTTCACAGAATAGTCTTCTGTTTAACGTATTCTAAATCACATACCAAGAATCTAAAGATTCGTGATATGTTTTGTATCTCAGGTACGCTTTTATTGTACCTGTTCATGTGGCAACTTGGATGATATGACCACACGGCCCCTAGCACTGGCATAAGCGGTATTAGATACAAATCTAGAGAGCTACGGTGGAAATTCTCTGACAACTCGTATACTAGTAATTGGTGAGCTGTTTCGCTGTGACAACTCGTACATTGGAGATTGGTGAGCTGTATCGTCGTCAGATGTAAATGACGGCATTTAACACAAAATACTAGTCTGTAAGGCCCGATGTCGACCCAGCAGCAACTTTCCACAAATGCCAACATATATCAAAGACCAAAAGGTCTGTACAGGGGCGGGCCTCCGGGACGAAACCTCCACCAGCAGAATCTCGCCATATACAGGAAAAAATTACAACACATATTAGGGAAGTGGGAATAGGTGCCTACATGAGGCTGATACATTTTAAAAAGGATGTTACCGGAGAGGCTGAGCGCACCATTTCAGGATTGGGTTCATCCGGTATGATGTATGCTAGAGCGTTCGTGAACAAACTAAGAGCACAAGAATTTCCGCAAATAATCGTCAAGCTCTGTGTGAATTTTCGATTAAATTGGCAGGCAACCCTGCGGCATCTCAATGATTTTGCATACATAAACGTGAACGAAAACCTGAGACAGCTTGTGAGACGTCTTCCACATTATCTGATAGATAATGATAAGTGGAGGGGTAGTCACAGATATCACAGAGCGTGGCGCAATCCCATCGATTGACCACGTTAGTACGTTCGTGCGTAAACGTGTCAAGGCTGAGTTTGACCCCGATTTAGTTGACATCGAGCGCGGCGAAGTCAGATATCATAGAGGTCAACGAGACCGACGTAAAGGCTCGAGCCCATTCGAAAAAAGCCTTCATTCGCAGACTCAAACATAGCAGAACAAGTTCAGCTCATTATAAAGAACAAACGTCTTTGTTTTTCATGTTTGAACAGGGATCATAACTCCAACGACTGTAGATCAAAACAGAAATGTGAGACAAATGGCTGTTCAAGAAAACACCATAACCTGTTACACACTGATCCCCCAGTGCTAGTGAGGCAGTTCCCATTCTAGACCG
Source organism: Hanleya hanleyi (assembly GCA_036873755.1). Lineage (NCBI taxonomy): Eukaryota > Metazoa > Mollusca > Polyplacophora > Lepidopleurida > Hanleyidae > Hanleya > Hanleya hanleyi. The sequence goes on along the minus strand of JAVTVY010038579.1, from coordinate 157,835 downwards.
GGTAAGCAATCTCCCAGTGGTTAAGGCCAAAATCAGGTCTGAAAACGACAGAATACGAAAAGGCAATGTATTAATTGACAGTGGTGCTGGGACAACACTCATACGTAAGGACTTTGCTAAATCCCGTGGGTTGCAGGGCGAAAATAAGTTATATCTTTGTGTTGTAGGTGGAGAGAAATTTGCACAGACAAATTACAACACATATAAGGGAAGTGGGTTGACACTCAGGATTTCTGCACTGGATATGGGTGAGGATCTTGCTCTTGAAGCACATGAAGTGGACAAAACAATCCTTGGTGTACCACCACTAGATCGTCCATGGTTGAAGACATTCTAGCATCTGTGCAACACCCACTTTTCCCACAGAGCAGGTCCAGTTGACTTGATTTTGGGCGTCCAATATAGCCATTTGCATGCCGAGGATCAGACACGTCAAGGCGTGCCGTTCGAACCAGTTGCCAAGTACACAAAGTTGGGCTGGTACGTCATTGGTCCAGACAATTTGAACGGTATCTCATCTGTCTGTTCGCTCCACTTTGTTGACAAGATTGATGTCAAGAAGTTTTATTACTTTGAGACTTTGGGTGTCCAAGTTCCATACCGTTCATGTGAAGCAAAGATCGTCTCCCCTGATGAAAAGCGGCCGATGGATCTATTTCAGGCTTCCTGTGTGAGAGATATGAAATTGGACTCCCGTGGAAGTCCGATCATTTTATCCTCCCGAACAATTATTCTCTAGCGGAGCAGAGACTAGTCTCGTTAGAACGAAGCTTATTGAAGAACTCGGAGAAAGGCAAGTTGTATTCAAATGCAATAGGTGTGTATGTGAAAAATGACTGGGCCAGAGTAATGCAACCAGAAGACGCTGAGAACAGACGAGCATCCTGTGTATTACCTCTCTCACCACGGCGTGTATCGTCCAGATAACCCCAGCACTTCTCTCAGAGTGGAATATGATCCAGCATGTCCATTTCAGAGCATGTCCCTGAATTCCTTCATGTATAAAGGATCCAACGGGATTCACCAGAAGCAGCGATGATATTAAGAAGAGACATACAGGTACATGGATGATCTTACTCATCCGTGTGAAACACCAGAACAGACACGTGGGAGCACGGAAGGTTTGGATAGATCTGTATGTTCAGCAGAAAAGTGGAAAAGTAGAAAGACGCAGTACGACAACAGATAATCCATCACGGAACAAAGTTCAACCAGCATTCAGAACACCAGTGAATCTCGATGGAGAGGATCCTAAAACTCTAGGGGTTGGATGGAATCTCGGAACAGATGGAATCAAGTTCATGGACAGGACATTCATGTAGAGGAGTTTACAAAGAGAACCATCCTTCCACAAATCTCCATACTGTATGATCCTATGGGTGTGGCACGAGTGGCATTACAGGACATTTGTAACGATGATCTCTTATCCAGTGAGATGTGCGAAACTTGGCAGAGTTTGTTCAGAGAGATTGAATGTCTGAGAGAATAAACGATGTCTAAAACCTCTGAAAGTAAGTGTTGATTCCGAGTTCCATGTGTCTGTCGATGCGAGTTCTACGGCGTATGGAGTTGTTGCTTACTTGATCTGGCCTACACCAAATGGCCCGGAAATGAATCTGGCTTCAGCTAAGGCAAGAGATGCTCCCACTCATCAAATGGCAATATCTCGATGAGAGCTGATGGCGGCATTGATTGGTTCAAGACTTGCCAAGACAATAGTCGATGAGTTTAAAGAAAAGTTTGGCCAAGTCACACTCTGGTCTGATTCGCAGATTGTGCTGCATTGGATACGATCTGAATCTAAAATACGCCCCGTCCTGAATCTGAAAATATGTCCCGACGAAACTCAACCCAGCTGATGATGTTGGTCGGAGAATTTCTCCGAGTGAAATGAAGAGGTGGTAGAGGGTCCACTCTTTCTTAAACAACCGAAAGACCAATGGCCGATTGACGGACCACATGATATCGACGAGCAGCTGCAGCGTAAGAAGACGACTCCAATCTGTCGCTCAGTGTCGTTCCAACATATGGATCCTTCAACATTCTCACGATGGCCCAGGCTTCTGAGGGTAACTGAATTCTGTTTGTGTTTCCTTCACAGTACCCGAGCAAAAGCGAAGCATGAAACCAAAATGGTTCGAACTCTTCAGCCGAAAGATAGATGAGGCAGAGAATCAGTGGGTGATAAATGCCCAGAGTACTTTGATGGATTGGCAATCCAGATTTCGTGATTTGGTACCATACAAAGAGAATGATATAATCAGAGTTGGAATCAGACTAAGACGTTCATCTTTATCTTACGTCCAGATCCACCTTATCTTACTCCCTGGTGATAACCGAGTAGCCAAATTAATCATGGATGATGTACATGAGATGATGGGGCATGTTGGACCCGAACTGAGTGAGAGTAGACGAAAATTTTGAATATTCGTGGACGGAACCTAGCGAAGGGAATTTCGCGATACTGTGAAACCTGTCCTAAACTTCGTCAACCCCCACATACCACACTCATGGCTGATCTGCCACCGGAGTGAATAACACCATTTTCACCACCCTTTTCTGTGACTTGTTCGGACCATATCTGTTGAAATATGACGGCAACAAGTTCATCAAGGCGTGGGGCGCCCATTTCACGTGTGCGACAGTGCAGGCGGTGCATTTGGAAATTGTGGCATTTCTACAGGCAATGCATCGGTTTGTGGCACACCATAGATATATGTCAGGGCCTTTTTGGAAATCAGTATCTGCTGTAAAAGTACCCTGGTAAAATAAAAGTATTTTGACTTTGACTTTGAGAAGCAGATTGAAGATTTCGCATTTTAACACAAGGTTCGGTAGATATTCAACACACCACTTAGCCCGCATCAAGGTGGTATGTTCGAAAGTCTAATTGAACAAACGAAATGAGCAATTCAGGTTGCTACTGTTCAACAAGTTCTTACATGGAACGAGATGTCCACAATCTTTGCACGGGTTGAATGTTTGATCAACTCCAGACCACTAGGATATGCAGCAAATGATTCCAGTGGCACCCAGCCTCTGACACTCAATCATTTTCTGCTGGGTGGAGCTTCAGCTGATGTTCCACATGGTCCGTTTGAGGAGACTAAAACACACGTAAAAGCTTTGAATTCGTTCAAATGTCATCATGTTTCGTACGAGAGTATCTTCCGACACTGATGAGACGAAACAAAAGGCAGCTGAAGGGGCATCAGCTACAGGTAGATGATGTTCTTCTCACCGATCCAGTGCTTCCTCTTACTATCCAGTGATAGTATTGTGCGCAATGTGAGAGTCAACACAAAAACAGGTGAGTATAAAAGATTTATCCAGAGATATTGCCCACTTATCAAGGCAGCCTAGACAACATGTACCTTTTGGGGGGCCCGAGGATGTTAGGAATTCTGCTTACGTTCTGAGTTGCTATTTTCACACTACCCTGCATTTGCTCGCTTGTTGTGGAGCGCAGCGTTTGTGCAGTCGTTGAACAGGTTAGATGGAATACCTCAATCGGCGTACAGTACCTCAAATAGCGCATAATACCTCAATAGGTGTATGCAGCCATACCTGAACTGGGGTTGAGGGATACTAAATAAAAGGAATCGCCCCACACGTGGTTAACACCTTCCAACCTTTGAAACAAGGAGGGTCTCGTCAGACATGGTATGTATTCGTCCTTCGCCCCAACTCCTTTCAAGCCGAACGACTAACGCAATTCCGAAAGACTAACGCAATTTAAACAAACCACTTACACATTCGCCAATGTTGTTATTAAGGCAAAAATTTAACATTTCAACATTTTCTCACCTCAGAAATTTCTTTACATGGGCAGCGCCATTTTCTCTCTTCTTCCTGTGACGAACTGCAAGATACAGCGCCGACACGTGGCAGCGGGTTGGATCTCGGTTAATATTGATCGAACTTGAATATAATCGTCAGATGCTACCAGATTTATGTTTTTTGTGCTTTAATTTCTTTTTTTCTTTTAAAGTTTGATATCTTGTCTTTGTGAAATAAACATTAAGAACGTGAACATATTTCGTCAGACGTTTACTAAATCAGTTTCCCATATACCATGTGTAGTGTGGGCAAATAGGTGGAAGGGCAAATTGACATGAAGGGCAAATGGTCAGAACGGCAAATATCCGAAGGGCAAATGTCCAGAAGGGCAATTGACTGTACCCCAGCTCTCATGTGTGGGCCTTTTTATGAGCTTTTTCCCTCGGGAGGGCCTGAGCGAAATATCTATCTAGTTTGATAATTCTTTCCTTGAGAGGTGAAATCCTCACAGTGTGCATGAACATATAAGCGAAAAGTTCAGCTGTAATATTCGACTGACGAATGAACCTTGTATCTTATATTTACGTGATTTGTACGTATGACTGTTCAAAATAAGGATTTTCATGCGGGCCTGGTCATATGAAAGATCACATGATCCCTAAGAAGTTTTTTCGCTGAAACTAGAATGAGTTCGGTGCACAGAAACTACATGAGAGCTACATGTATCCCCTGAGACAACAGGCACTTGAGGCTGTTTTCAATGTGTTTGTCTCTGACCTGTGCCCGGCTTTAAAGGAGAACTGTACAGCTTTTAAGTTTTTTCTAAATTGTTGCAAACATACATCTTCTGTTATTTGATATAACTTCATTAATTAGAAAAATAATTTGGATTGAATTTTTGAAGTATTTTAATTGCTAAGAAATAAAATACGAAGCTGCGCATCTGAAAACCCCTCGGCTCTGGGCGCCAGCCATACAGATTATCAAACATTTTGCAATTAGAAATGGCCCCTAAGGTTTCTGTACAGTCAGAGAAACCAGTATTCATTACACAAGTCTCTTGATGCATCCATGATGCATACCAAATTTTACATCGAGCACTTGAACGATATTAGAGATAGAGATCATTCATGAAAGATGGTTGCCCATCCTTCCTGCCACTCAGAGGAACTGATGTGGTGATCACTCCTGTATGTCTCTTTATACATCGATACTGTATACCAAGTTTCGTATAGAACACTTAAATGGTATCAGAGATATACATCATTAAAGATTTTGCACAAATTAAAGATGGCCAACAAGATTTCCGCCCAGAGAAACCAGATCTGTCAATTTCATCAGGTCCCTTGATGAATCGATGATGTATACCAAATTTTACATCGAGTGCTTAAATGGTATCAGAGATAGAGATCATTAATGATTTTGCATAAATTAAACATCGCTGCCCATCCTTCCTACCACTCAGATGAACGGATGTTATTCATTTCAATTCCCTTGATATACGTCGATGCTGTTTACCAAGTTTCGTATGGAACACTTAAATGGTATCAGAGATAATATATCATTAAAGATTTTGCATGAATTAAAGATGGCCACCACGGTTTCCACTGAATGAGGAAAACTGGTTTGGTCATTCCTTTGAAGTTTCTTGATGCATCGATGATCTATACCACGTTTCACAGTGAACAGCGAAATGGTACCCGAGATACACAAGATTAATGTTTTTCGCATAACTTAAAGATGGCCGCCGAAGTTTTCAACAAATCGGGTCCAGATTCAATAGAGTTCTGGGTAACGAGCATATAGATGTGCACTGCTAGTTTGGTGTGCCTTGGGTAAGTCATTCTAAAGATATCTTGGTAATGAGAAAGCTGTGGTTTCGCATAAATTAAAGATGGCCCCCGGAGTTTCCAACCGATCGGGTCCAGATTAAATACGGTTCTGGGTGACGAGCATATGGATGTGCACTGCAAGTTTGGTATGCCTAGGGTAAGTCGTCATAAAGATACATTGATAACGAGAAAGGTGTGATGGACAGACAGATGGACGGATGTACATGACGACGACAATACCCTTCAGTCAAATTTTGGCCAACGGGTAATAAAGGTATGATAATGAAAAAAAAGTTTACATGTTTAAGATGTAAAAACAAATTTATTCACAGTTCGGTACACATAAGTTTCCTTATACGTATGTTGGAGGTATTAATTATTTGCTATCTCCATGGTTATACACAACATGAATGATGCGTAATATGTACAGACTAAAGTAGCTTAAAATGGAAGTCAAGAAAATCCAACTCTCTCATGGGTGAGCAACTATATAACCAACCGAAAATAGGATTTTTTCAGCTAGATCTATCTATTGCATGTGGAACATCAACGGGAAAATGTCTGCCTTAATTAGTGAAGTTATTTTGTCATACATGTACTACTTGACAACCTTTCTTCCCCCTTCAGCAAAGTTCAAATTTCGCCTCATAAACACTCAATTGTTCTTTTAATTCACTCATCATCCAATCACAGTTTTGGAATCCCAATATTGAAAATGCTCTCCATACAGATGATGAATGTTGAAGAAGGGCATCCAATAAGGCAATTCCGAATTCGGTGTGCCGACGATCGACAGAAGGTAAATTGCCAGGTAGCATGAGCTACTGCAGCAATGTAATATAAAGAAATATATAGAAACTATCTGAGGATATGGAATTGGTTCAAAATTACTGGTGTTAAATGGAATATATTTGAACCAGAACTCCTGTATGATGAAGTTTTATTAATGTGCAAATAAAAACGTTAAAATACATTACATCGGCTATTTCTTGCAATGCTTAATATTTTGTTGGGTAGTTTTTACACTTGCGATAATAAAAGTACCCACCATACATTTGGTAATGGAGAAAGTTATCAGATATACATGAAAGATTAAAGAATGCATTATCATTTGTCAGTAACTCAAGACTTTTCAAAAAACTTTTAAAATAAAGCACATTAATTGAATAGATAAGTAATGGTATGATTTAATTAACAAAATATTTACATGATTTATTTTCAAAAATTTATAAACATCTGGAATTAGTGTATTACCGTACATAAAACACAAGGTTAATTTGGTTTATGAATTTATGAATGACTCTAAACTCTAGACTTGAAAAGTACCAAATTCTCATCAGTTTAGAATTTGGTACTTTTCAAGTCTGCCATGCAGTTTCTGACTGTTCTTTCTTGCAAATTCATTGGTATGCAAACGACTCAAAATGTAAACTAGTACACTTTTCATTCTGTTTTGGATTAGAACACCTTTCTAATTTAAACACATTTATAGATAGTCTGAACATGTTTACACTTCAACATTCCTTGATCTATCCTCTAACTGCTCAGCACTTCAACATAAGCTTTCTGAATACATGTATTTAACATGAAGCTGCGCTATCGAATCCCCTCGGCTCTGAACACCAGCTATTATAATGTAAGGGTGTCTCTACCAATTGATTGGCTTGTGGGAAGAAATGTTTACCCCTGGTATTGTAAGTGTACTTTCTTTGAAAAAAAAAGTTTTCCTCCACTTAAATTAATTTGTTTCTGGAATAAATTGAAAGAGCTGTATCGATGTCTCACCAAAACAACAGTACACATGGCCAGATAAATACAGTGCATGTATACTAAATGGCACATGTATATCATTTTCAAAACAGAGTTGCAAGCATTCTTCGCATTGTCTAAGAGAATAAATCAATAAATCAGTCATCCAATCAATAAATAAATGTGATAGTATACTAACATGATATAGAAATAATATGCAAACTTAACATAGGAATTAGTGGATTTTGTTAGACAAGGGGCATAACTCTGACACGACTTATTTTCGATAGGCATCTAGTGTCATTTTCAAAACAGATTTGCAGGCATTCTTCGCATTGTCTAAGAGAATAAATCAGTAAATCAGTCATCCAATCAATAAATAAATGTGATAGTATACAAACATGATACAGAAATTATATGCAAACTTAACACAGAAATTAGTGGATTTTATTAGACAAGGGGCATAACTCTGCAAAATACTTTCTGACACGACTCATTTTCGATAGGCATCTAGTTCAGGTCAAGAGAAACAACTGTATCACGTTAGGATGTTGTATATGGAAAGGTTCTGAAATTATCACAATAACAAATCATAAATGGATTTTTATTTGTAAAAAGGGGCATAACTCTGCAAAATATTGTCCGAGATGACTCATTTTCGATAGGCTTCTGATTTACGTGAAGATAAATACATGGAACAAGTTTGGTTGCCATGCATGAAACGGTTTTGTAGATATCGCGGTAACGGACGGCCGGACGTACGGACAGCCGTACATGATGACGACAATACCCCTAGGCCAAAGTTGGCCGAGGGGTAAAAATTGACACTCTAGTACTTATTCTTGTAAATATGCTCCGCTAAAATCCCTGTCATGCTTAATTTTTTTTTAATTTTTTTTATCTGAGGGCCTCAAGGGAGAACAGTTTATGTAAAGTGATTGTGTCACCCTCTCGAAATAAAGAATTTATTATATATATCATTGTGCTGAAATTTCCACTCTAGCCCCATTCATGGATTTTTAAATTCATCACTTGCCAAGTTGATTATATGTTCCATTTATATTTCGTCATAGGCTGAATTTCTCAATGGTGATGACCATGATGACGATGGCGATGATGATACTGGCAATGACATTTCGCAACCACGGTCATTTGGGACACCTGATCGGCATGCCATTCTAGCTGTAAGTCTAATGCCTACTACCTCCAGAATGCTGTATTTAAGTTCGAGTTGTCTTATATTTTGTCCGTATGTCCATCTGTTGATTACAAAGATTTCTGAAAAATGAACTCTCGTACACTTTAATATCAATCTTGGAAAACTCATGTATCTTGTTCTGAGTCAAAAATGAAAAGAAAAATCATATCAACTTTCCTTTTGTTCATCTTGGTTGTCCCGAATGATACCTTACAAAGTTGATGCATCTTTTATTGTTCTAATTTAATTTTGTTTACATTTCATTTTTCGACAGCTTGCAATGACATGTCATCACCACATTTATTTCTGGTCAGATATTTATGATCCAGTGATCTACAACACATTATTGTTTCTAAAATATGATTGCTCCATGTTGATTGAGTTTTCAGCATAGAATATTATTTGTTTTCTCAGACTTCTGACATGGAGTGATAACCATGATGGCTAATTGAGACGTTTTAATAACTGATGTTTAAATGAACCATTTAATCATAAAGTTGTCATTGCTATTTCATGACCTGGTTCTTTGGGTCTCCGTTGAATATCGTTGCGTAAATAAGCTACAACGTTTCATTAACATAGTTACGTGACCCAAATACTTTTTTTAATTTTCTCAGGTTTGCCAGAAATGGTTTTAAAAATGACAGAGATGGTCACACGTATGGCAGAAGGACCTAGATGCTGCGACCACTATTCGTCGAGAGCTGCTGTCTCATCAATCCCTGTACGATGCACTATCTCATCAGAACAGACTGCCGCCACTCCAAACCAGGACAGCAGATTAGCGGCGCCTATCAGTCCGAGGTCATCAATCAGCTCTCTAGATTTGTATCTAATACCGCTTATGCCGGTGCTAGGGGCCGTGTGGTCATATCATCCAAGTTGACTCATGAACAGGTACAATAAAAGCGTACCTGAGATACAACACATATCACGAATCGTTAGATTCTTGGTATGTGCTTTAGAATAAGTTAACCAGAAGACTATTCTGTGAAGTCATGTGACGCAGTCAGTATGTCGGCACCTCTTCCCACTTCCCTTATATGTGTTGTAATTTGTACCCGACCATGTTGAGCGCTCCACTGCCCAGTCATCTTTCCAGTCTGCTATCTCCACTCCACCCAGAGTTCATCACCCCAGTAACACTGACCGGTCATCTCCCCGATTAGCTGTTTCCTCTCCACAACTTGATCATGCGAGTTATCATATTGATGAAAAATAATATTGGTCTATTTAGGGTTTTTTATTCAAACCATGATAAAAAACAGTAGTAGTAGCCAAATAATATACCAAGGCAATCAACGCTTCTTATTTCTGTCGCATTTCAGAGTTACTTGTATGCCTCATTCTTTGCTTTTTTGTTATAATTGTCACTCTTCATGGTGACATTAGATGATCAAAATCTGGGATTAGCTGTAAACTGATTTCATTTAAGAGATAAAACTGTAATGAACAAAACATTTAAATATTTATCACTGATGGCAACAAGACACACCATTTTTAGTCCTAAAGTTATATCATTTGTCATCCACTCATAATATAAGATTTATCGTTATTGTTTTATTCTAGGGGGTTTTATCTGGCAATGTGCGCATTGATCGGACACGGTTCCATAAAATTAACAGGAGTGATACGAGAGAGATGACCATGGACCTATTGCGTGCATTGTTCACGAGGAATGAAATGGCCTCCCATACTTTGACAGGGATGAAACCCAATGCGACAACAGAGGTAGAGGCTAAGCCTGCAATTGACCAAGAAAAGATCAAAGCCATCCAAGGCAAAAACTTTTCTTCATAAATATTCCAAAGATCTGATAATTAATCCCGAGGTCAATGACCATGTTTTTGATAGCTTATAGTTTGAAATGTTGTGGTTGAATATACTGATATTCAGTGGCTAACTGCAAATTATTTCATTCTCTTACAGACTACTGCCTGAAGAAATTTCCCAGTTCCGAGATGGCCGAGAAGTCTAAACTCAATGGCGAGCAGAAATTATACAGGAAACTGATGGAGAGATTATGATGCCCTCATATGTTCCTCCGTTTATATCTCAAGTGCACATGTACATAATAAAGAAAATATTTATTATATGTATTTGTTTGTTCTTCTTCTTTCTATGCGTTAGTTATTTACCAGGTTAACTTTAACATATCTGTGGTACATCCAAAACAAGCAATGTTTAAGCTAAAACATTTTAGGATGTATTTACTATTTTACAGTACAGGGCTATTTTGTATTTCGTGGAGTTACTATAAAAGATTACCTATATCACTCATCCAAATATTCTTATATAAACTTTATATCCTGTAGATTTCTCAGAATCCATTCCATAACTAAATTCTATAGGATCTTACTAAAAAAAAATCCTGTAAGATTTTTATCCTATTAAAAAATGCTATAGGATTTCAATCTTATAGGATTTTCCTTAAGTGGCATTTAGAAGTTGGGAAGTAGATAAATAAACAAATTGCTTATGGATAACAACTTCTAGTTTATTCAGGACGACGTTTCGATACATTTTTCAAAAGTGGAAGGCACGGGCACAGGGATTTATAAATCTCTTATCTTAAAAATGTTCCTAGAGACAAGTTTCGTATAGGGTTCAAATGGGGCCGCTATATATTAGCTTATGCCATGTAGAATTTCACGTGATAATGATCACGTTATCGGATGAAGTTTACTCCTCACCAATAAATCGCGTAAACTCCGATTTTTTTAGATTAAATGGCAAGCGGAGTTTTGTTTGGAGTGTTTCATATTCCTCCTTCAGTATGCGGGCCGCTTCAACATTCATACGGCTATATTGGAGAACGAAGGGAATAAACTCTTTGTTAGCAACTTTACCTGGGTCTATGTTCATACCAAAGGGTTGCCGTGTTTGAAGTGTTTGATCCAAAAGGATTCACGAAGTGCGCGGTGATTGTCAGTTTCTTCCTGTGTTGGAAATGTAGGAATTCTTTCTATTGGCATAATTTGAAAATGGTGCTGAAATGAATGTTCCGGTAGATTAAAATGCTCATTGACCGGGCCTTCATTATCTAGACTGATGTCTGATTTATGTCTGTTGGCACGATATCGAAGTTTATTCTTAGTTTCGCCTACATACTGTTTCAGGCATTTTCGGCACGTAATTAAATAAATTACATTCTCTGTGTCACAGATTAGTTGATCCTTAAGCTTGTATTCATTTTTGGTCTGTTCGCTTTTGAAAGATGATTGTGTAGCAATTACTTCGCCCAGTTTACACTGAGGTTTTAGACATTTGGAGGTCTTACCATTGCCATGATTAGGGCGTTTATGTTTTATCCTTACCGGTTCTGACTCGCGAACGTCATTTATTTGGCAGTTTGTGATTTGGCGAAGTGTTTCAGATTTTATATGCCGTAAAAACCGGGCGGAATAGCCTCTAGGTTTCAATGCCCAAAACAGGATCGCACATGAGTGGTGAAAATACTGTATATCGCTCGAATTTCTATGGAATCGAACGATTTGAGATTTGACTATGGGTCGGGTGAAAAGATTTGGCATGTAGGAGTTCGTGGGTATCAGTTGGTTTAAAAAAGACCTTGTAATCTAAATATCCAGTGTTCTGAAACCCAGGTCCCTTAAAAACTGTTAGGTCCAAAAACAGTTTTCAATGATGCCGGCAAGACATCATGATGTTCCAAAAATATCAAATCCGTATCGCTGATCAGTATTCTTAATCCATAATATTCGTTGTAAAGTCGTCATCTAAAGAATGATGTATCTCAGTCACGCTTTGATTGTGACTGTTCATATGAGTCCCATGAGGATCTTGAAGTACATGGGTTCATACGGCCCCTAGCCCCGGGTTAAGCGGAATTAGACACAAGTTACGACACGTAGCGCCATAGATCTTGCACGCTACGTTCGTATTTTGCTATCAGCATGCGATATGTATCGCCAAATTTGAGAAACTTTGAGTGGAGGCGCTTGGTGGAATAGCCCTGTTTTATAAGTTTCTGCAACAATGTGTTGTGACGTTGGTTAAAATCATCACATTTAACAAAGGATGTAGCAAATGCTACTAAGCGAGATATGTATACGCCATATGCAGGTCCCACTGGAATATTACTATCCAAAAAGGGATAGTTTACGATGTCGAAATTGTAATCATCTCTTTTGTCATAAAGTCGACGAGAGATAATGCCCGCTTCATTTTTATAGAGATAGAGATCTAAATAAGATGTACCTGTAGGGATATCTGTAGTTTCCTTCAAATCCAGTGAAGGTGGATATATATCCTTCACTGCGTCATTTATATAGCGATTATCCACAGCGAGAAGATCGTCTATATAGCGTTTGGTGAATGAGAAGGAACGGGCTTTGAATGGATCGGTCAGAGTTGTCAGAGCATTTCCATCATAGCTCCCTAGATTTGTATCTAATACCGCTTATGCCGGTGCTAGGGGCCGTGTGGTCATATCATCCAAGTTACCACACGAACAGGTACAATAAAAGCGTACCTGAGATACAACACATATCACGAATCGCTAGATTCTTGGTATGTGCTTTAGAATAGGTTAACCAGAAGACTATTCTGTGAAGTCATGTGACGCAGTCAGTATGTCGGCACCTCATCCCACTTCCCTTATATGTGTTGTAATTTGAAAGCGCCTGCATATAGTCATATTCATAAGAGAACAGATACAGGTCAGCCAACAGGGGTGCACAATTAGTACCCATTGGAATACCTATATGCTGCTGATATATTGTGTTGCCACATTTCACATAGATATTTTTAATGAGAACTTCAAGCAACTCTATGAACAAAGAAACATCCCATGAATGATATCTCTTGTATGTAGCCGAGCTAAAGAATGCTTTATGGCTTCCGACATTAATATATCTACGATCAGTTTTCTTGAACACCGATATTATTAATGAACTTATACGGTCAATAAGGTACTGATGAGGGATTGTAGTATGGAGAGTCGAGAAATCCCATGTGGATACATGTCGGTACGGTATGTGACCTTTAGCATCAAGTTCTTCCGTAAGACATTTTGAATTTTTCAATATCCACATACATTCCACGCCAGAGTTCTTAGAAATAGTGGCGCAATACCTTTCCCAAAATGCCTTTACCTCCTGAAGGGCCCTCGTCAATAGGGTTGAAAGCTTGGTGGTGCAGCTTCTAGAACCAGCTATGAATCTAGATTTGTATGGTGATTTATGCGTTTTGGGAGTCCAGTATATTTTTGGTATGTCGTTATGATTGGTTGGAAGACAAATACCCCTTTCCCTGAGAAACTTTTTGTAATTGTTAAATAAATCTTACAGAGTAAATGCAGTTTGGGAGTAAGTAGACGTATTTGATGAAGATATGTCTACACTCAATTCTTTAACCAGCACCTGGTAATAGTAATATTTACATATGAATATTATATTATCCGGAGCTTTGTCTGCTGGGACTATGACGAATTTACTCTGGAGATTAGCTTCTTGCGAACTGAGTTTTCTCATTACTTGTTTTGCTTGGGGAAGAGTACTTCTGTGAATATGGCGGATTGTTCCAACGACGTTGCTCTTGGTGAGGTCCAGCCAATCAGCGAGTACTGTAGGTTCAACTTTTTCTCGCTTAGACCAATCAATAACGTACTGTTCTAATGCAGACAGGACTATCTTCTGGTCGGCCTTCAGGTTAATTCTTCTTGGCTCTCTATATTTAGGTCCTTTCATCAGGAGTAATTTCAGATCCTTATCACTCACCACATCAAGGTCACCAGTCACAATATGTTTGCATGGTGTATAGATAAAGTTCGACAATTCACAATCACAACTATACATGGATGCTGTATACCAAGTTTCAAATAAAACACTGAAGTGGTATCAAAGATATACATCATTAAGATTTTGCATAAATAGAAGATGGCCACCAAGGTTTCCGCTCAATCAGAAAAACCAGAACTGTATATTGATACATCAATGATGTATACCAATTTTACATCGAGCAAAACGGTATCAGAGAGCGAACGGTATCAGAGATATAGATCATTGATGATTTCGCATAAATTAAAGATGGCCGCCCATCCTTCCCGCCACTCAGAGGAACTGATGTGGTTATTCATTGCAGGTCTCTTGATACATCGATGCTGTATACCAAGTTTCATATAGAATGCTGAACTGGTATCAAAGATATACATCAAAAAAGATTTTGCATAAATTAAAGATGGCCACCAAGGTTTCCGCCCAATCAGAAACGCCAGAACTGTCATTTATCGTAAGGCTGTTGATGCATCGATGATATACACCAAATTTTGCATCGAGCTCTCGAACGGTATCAGAGATAGAGATCATAAATGATTTCGCATAAATTAAAGATGGCCGCCCATCCTTCCCACCACTCAGAGAAACTGATGTGGTTATACATTGCAGGTCTCTTGATACATCGATTCTGTATACCAAGTTTCGTATAGAACACTTGAATGGTATCAGAGATATATATCATTAAAGATTTTGAATAAATTAAAGATGGCCGCCAAGATTTTCACCAAATCAGGGAAACTGGTTTGGTCATTCCTTTGAAGTTTCTTGATGCATCGATGATATATACCAAGTTTAACTCTGAACAGAGAAATGGTAGCTAAGATACACAAGATTAATGATTTCACAGATTCAATAGGGTTTTGGGTCATGGGCATATGGATGTGCAGTGCAAGTTTGGTGTGCCTAGTGTAAGTCGTTCTAAAGATATCTTGGTAACAAGAAAGCTGTGATGGTTTCGCATAAATTAACGATGGCCGCCAAAGTTTTCAACCAATCAGATCCAGATTCAATAGGGTCCTGGGTCACGAGCACACCGATGTGCACTGCAAGTTTGGTGTGCCTAGGGTAAGTCGTTCTAAAGATATCTTGGTAACGAGAAAGGTGTGACGGACAGACGGACAGACTGACAGACGGACGGACGGACGGACGGCCAAATTTTGGCCGAGGGGTAAAAAGTATGAACAAAATAATTAAGGAAGAGCTCCCGCTGAGAATGTATATACAACTGTTACTATTGGTGCATAAATATATGCCAAAACTATTCTGGTAAAACAAGGTATGACATGTCAAGAATGTTCACATGTGTCACTAAGGTTCTTTTGTTTATAGAGGGTATAAGATGTGCAGTTGGTCAAACCAGGCAGAATAACCAATAACAGACTTAACGACTTGTACATAGCGACTCTTCTCTACTAGTATTTATATTTCCTTATTGTTATTGCTATTCATTATTTAATTATATATTTTAATATCTTGCGCTGCAAAAGATCTTAAATTAATGAAGAAATGTACCGTGAAATTAAAACAAAACATTGAGTTGATGGGCCGCGAAATCCGTATGGGAGGCGGCCCTTCAACTACAATTTCAATCAATCAACCCAGACAGAAGGACCTGGGCTGGCACTAGGCTAAACTGTCCCATGGGACATATTATGGGGCGTATGAACTTTCATGCCCAGTATTACATGAAATATTATCAGTGATGAATAATATTTACTATTACGTTATTGACCTCACCGTTACAGACCAATACTCTGGTCGTATTACCCTCATTGCCACATATATGCCAGAGTTAGCAGCACCAATGTCCTGTCAATGCATTTTTAAACCATAATATTAATAAAATTATGAATTGTAAGAAAGAATGTATGATGAAATATAAATAAACCACCAGGTTGATGGGCCACAAAATCCATATGGGAGGTAGCCCTAAAACTACAATTCCAATCAAACATGCAGCTTCGCAAAAAGATCGAGCCCTTTAGGGTGGCACATCATTTGAGGTTGCACATCATTGAAAAGACAATACATAAAAATATGGTTTCTGCGATGTTGAGGTTGGATTAAAAGAAACTATATTATACAACTTGAAATAAAGATTACATTTCTTTTTCAAAGTGAGCATATACAGCGCATAGTTAGGGACACTTGACTGTGCAATTTGGACCACGGAACTTCTTGGTGTAACTTTGTGTCATGATACGTGAATTATATAATCCCTTTTCTGACAGAGTGTAGTAGTTGGAGTAGAGGTATCATTTACAGTATGGAATGGGACACCAGCCTTGTGGGTGAACCCTCCCATTTGTATGCAAATACAAGAATATAATGACAAATGTTTTCAATCATACATGTGTAATGCTACATAATAATGTGCACTGGTAAAACTGGGACATCACAAACTCAGTTTTAATTAATATAATAAGTTAAATGTGTGGACACAAATATGGTTCATGTAAAGCTTTAAGCTGAATCATAAGATTTGGAATAGAATGATTTGATAGCAAAATTGAAGGGAATTTTGTCCTTCACTTAAGGCGACACGAAATTCAAAACTGATAGAGGTTCAGTACTGCGGGATTCCCCCGCCAGGTTATTTAACATACAACTTCTGAAACAAAATAATGTCATCAAACTACATGTATTACTATAAGTAATTACTATAAAATATATATTGTCATTTGTTGTGTGTGTGTGTGTATATACAATGTACACTACATCTCATACCTAATAGTAGGTTACTTTCACATGTGGTCATTTCCACATAAACGTTGCACGGGTGACAAATTTTCACTTTCCCTCAGCATACTTAATTGTGATTTTTATTTAAGCTATATTAATCAAAGTTTCAAGAAAGTAGTTTTTTTGTCATCTGCAACTGTCAGGTATTTAAAAATCTGCACTCGAATATGGATAAAATTCTGAAACATTTTTTACTAAAATGTATACCAAATTCATGATTTTCCTCAAGACATAGAAACTTTACTCCACAAAATGTTTCTTCATGTCTACGTTCCACAGTGTATACAAATTTACAATTAAAGCAATTATTTCTAAAATAATTGAAAAATTTTACTGCGTGGTGTAGGTGTCCCTTCTGTCACAAAAACGGATGATTTTTTTAGGTTTTTCTTGAGTACAATAAATTTTAAGAAGGAAAAAGCCAGTAACATTATTATTTATCTACTGTAACACCTCTCAACCAGATGCAAGCAATCGTTTCATTCTTGGTCTAATACGCTGATATAAATTTCAACTCCATATCTGTCCCGTCTGTCACAAAACGCTTCAAAAAGCAGCCATAGATTATTGAGTTTTGAGTTCACATGGCCCCAAATCAAGCAAGTTTTAGTAATCTAGATGCAATGAACATTCTGATGAATGCACACACCTATATGCCTTGAAAAATTAAGTTTGCAATACAAAATACACACAAATGTGTAAATACATTAAATTGTGACAGACGGGACATGTGACAGACGGGACACTGAACTGATAACAGCGGATTTTGTGAAAATATAACCTAAAACCAAACAATGTGAAGTAAACTAGTGCACAATGAACATCTTAACTGTAGCATTGATCTACATGATTAAAAAAGTCTGGAAACAGGAAGATAATTTATAGGCCATGAGATAATGTCCCGTCTGTCACAATAAGTTGTCCCGTCTGTCACGTCACGATTAATCCATAATTAATCTTCTTCATAGAAAAACTGTTAACCCTAACTCTGATTACTTGATTAGTCCACTAACATCTGATTTACATTAAAAGTTGATTTTCATTTGAGAAGGAGATAGAAATCTATCTTGTCTATTCCTTTTTCAAATGCGTGGTCCCTGCTTGTCCCGTTTGTCAATTTGTCAACTCCAGTTGAAAACAATATATTAATAATAATTATTACAATGTTTTTGTCTTAAGTTAAAGGACACCTAGTTCACTAACCACTGATAAGTTTTTGCTTAGATTTTTATTAACTTTAGTTTGGTAGAGAGTTGCATTAACATCACAGGGTGGCTATCTTTTGTCCCGTCTGTCACGCTGGAAATGACCATATAAGAGATATAAAATTTGAAATATGAGGGTATGGGGTCGGGCAATGCATTGAATAAGTGTAGAATGATGTAAGCTCCCAGAATATATGAGGGTATATGAGAGATAGAGGGTGTGGCTCTATGCCCCCGGGGGTGAGGACATGCTCTCTGGGGTAGTGGATGGGTTGAATAAGTGTAGATGGCGGATGAGTTGAATAAGTGTATGATGATATATAAAGTTACTTGAATACAAGAGGGTATGGGGTCAGGCGAAGCTTAGTTTAAGACATATAGGGTTGGGTTCAGTACCCCAGGGGTGGGGATATGCTCCCTGGGGTAGTGGATGGGTTGAATAAGTTAAGCATGATCTAAGCTCTCCGAGTACACGAGAGTATGGGGTCGGGCGAAGCTTAGTTTAAGAGATAGAGGGTAGGGCTCGGTGCCCCAGGGGTGGGGACATGCTCCCCGAGGGTAGTGGATAGGTTGAATAAGTGTAGCATGATGTAAGCTCCCATACTATATCAGGGTATGGGGTCGGGCGAAGCTTAGTTTAAGAGATAGAGGGTGGGGCTCGGTGCCCCAGGGGTGGGGACATGCTCTCCAAGGCTAGTGGACAAGTTGAACAAGCAGAGTAGCTAGCAGGTCCTCCGCCAAGTAGCCTATTTGAGAGCATCCAGCATATACGGTTCCAATATCTCCTTAAATATAACTTGGAAAGTGGATATGTGTATGTGGAAAGAGATGTTTATCTGGAATTGTTGAGACAATTTGACGAGGTTTGGGAAGCAGTAATGGGTAGTGTAACACTGGAGGGAGGGAGGGAATTTGGCTTAATGTCACACTCAAGTTTTTTTCACTCATATGGTGACAGTCAGTTTGGTAACGCTGGAATGTAAGTCTGTAGTTGTATATGGATTTGTGGATGGTGAGGTTTATAAATCGATGGGTGGAATCTATATCGCGTTCACAACACAGATGGGTAAAATATGGGTGAGTGAAATCCAACAGGGCTCTCAAGGAGAGGCGAGCGATCACTCGAGCGATCACTCCTGCTCGCCTGAAATCAGAAAATGGCGAGTGGTTCACCACTCGCCTGTTTTCGTCGGTTAGAATAAAATTTAATGACATCTTCAGCTGTTGCTGTCAAGTTCTTGGCTCCAAAATATCTTTTTGTTCATCATTGGCACGTTTCATAGGTCAGAATAAAATTTAATGACATCTTCAGCTGGCTTCGTAAAGATCTTGTTCAGCAATTTCGGAAGGCTTCCCGCCATTTCCGCTTCATGTGTTTGTGCAAAAAGAAAAACCCTGTATCGGGACGAAATGACAGATCCGTTACGGGTAGACTGGTTGCCTCCCTTGTATTTCCATACAGACACGTTTTGAGCCGTGGGTTATGATTTCCACAAATATAAAATCCGTCAAACACCACGGCTCAAACCACCATGGCATCACGCCGTTTTAAACATTAGTTTCCGATTTTGTTTAACATTACATCACTCCGTTTTAAACATTAGTTTTCGATATTGATTTACTCTCGCTGTTACGCGGACTTGACTTTCGTCCCACGATCAAGTCCATGCTTTCCATTGCTCTCACGCAATTCCGGTGCCAAGCACGCGTGCGTTTTCGTTCGTGGCAATTTTGTCACTTGTTAGCAAGCTGTTATCGGAAAATTGCACGATGTCGAATCCGAAAGGAAAGCCGGTAGAACTATCGACGTACCAAAAATGGGGAGAGGAACTTACATCAGTGTTCCGAATTAAAGACTACAACACCGTTCTGAACCGCGCATATGTGACCCACATATTCTGTGATGTACTTGTAGAAGTAATTTCAGCATTTCACTCGCCTCAAGAATTTCTCAGGCGAGTGATAAAAGCACTCACCTCACTCGCCTGAGCTTAAATTCAGGCGAGTGACGAATCACTCGCCTTCATTTTGCTCCTTGAGAGCCCTGATCCAAGATGGTCAATGGCAGCCATCTTGGATTACATACTACCTCAATGAAAATCAATACCAATGGCTATCTAACTGATGTGAAGCACCCTCTCGAGTTTGAAGTCGATTGGTCAGATATGTCTGGAGATATGACGTTCACAAGATCCGAGACGGATGGAATCCAATATGGTCAATGGCAGACATCTTGGATTACGTACCTCAGTGAAAATCAATACCAATGGCCATCTACATGATGTGAACCACATTCTCAAGTTTGAAGTCGATTGGTTGAACTGTTCTCGAGATATCGCGTTCACAAGATTTGTGATGGACAGAATCCAATATGGTCAATGGCAGCCATCTTGGATTACGTACCTCGGTGAAAACCAATACCAATGGCTATCTAACTGAAGTGAACATGTGGCTGTCGCCATCGGGACCCCTCGGGCCGGGCCCAGAGCAATTGTGGAAATATAGAGCAGTGATTACCTTTAGTAGATGTAGTCGAACGATTAATGTCTATTCACAGCAATCCACACAGGTTTATGTGAACTCCTGAAAAACACATCCCATGGCACCGACTTTCAATAGGCTTCTGGTACTGGCTGCATTAAACAACTGTATTAAGTTTCATTGTTTGTGAGTGAAGGACTTTTTGAGATAATGCGATTACAAGGATATGGACCAACAGACATGTATAAAGGGGCATAACTCCTGAAAAAGACATCCGATTACACTGACTTTCAATAGGCTTCTGGTACAGGCTGTATTAAACAACTGTATGAAGTTTCATTGTTGTGAGTGAAGGACTTTTTGAGATAATGTGTTTACAAGGATATGGACAAACAGACATGCATAAAGGGGCAGAACTCCTGAAAAACACATCCGATTACACCGACTTTCATTAGGCTTCTGGTACTGGCTGTATTAAACAACTGTATGAAGTTTCATTGTTGTGAGTGAAGGACTTTTTGAGATAATGTGTTTACAAGGATATGGACCAACAGACATGTATAAAGGGCCATAACTCCTGAAAAACACATCCGATTACGCCGACTTTGAATAGGCTTCTGGTACTAGCTGCATTAAACAACTGTATGAAGTTTCATTGTTGTGAGTGAAGGACTTTTTGAGATAATGTGTTTACAAGGATAAAAACAGACAGACATGTATAAAGGGGCATAACTCCTGAAAAACACATCCAATGGCACCGACTTTCAATAGACTTCTGGTACTGGCTGTATTAAACAACTGTATGAAGTTTCATTGTTGTGAGTGAAGGACTTTTTGAGATAATGTGTTTACAAGGATAAAAACAGCCAGACATTTATAAAGGGGCATAACTCCTGGAAAACACATCCAATGGCACCGAATTTCAATAGGCTTCTGGTACTGGCTGTATTAAACAACTGTATGAAGTTTCATTGCTGTAAGTGAAGGACTTATTGAGATAATGTGTTTACAATGATATGATGGACAGACGCTGGTACACACATTCGAACCTTAAGTGGTTACAATTGTGCAACATTGTAAAGAAACATTGTTGAAAGTTGGCTGCAATGTTGCACAATTATCCCAAATATGTATGTTTAGTTCAAAAACAACAAGAAAAAAACAGTGTTTTAAAATCGTTTCTTATAGAGAAAGCACTTTTTTAAAATCGTTTCTTGTAGAGAAAATCCATCATTTTAGACAGGATTGTAGAGAATTGCACAAGGCATTCTTGGTTTGTTGACCACTTTAGAAGAAAAAACCACTTAAGACGTTCTTATACGCATGAATGACCGAACGGACAGACGGACAGACGGACGGACGGACAGACGGACGACGGAGGCAACGACAACACCGCTCGGGCAGATTCTGCCCGAGGGGTAAAAACCTTCCCAAGTTTGAAGTCGATGGGTTTATTTGTTCTTGAGATATCGCGTTCACAAGATGTGGAAGGGAGTAAATCCAATATGATCCATGGCGGCCATCTTGGATTAGGTACCTCAGTGAAAATCAATACCAATGGCCGTCTAACTGATGCGAAGCACATTCTCAAGTTTGAAGTCGATTGGTCGAACTGTTCTCGAGATTTCGCGTTCACAAGATGTGGGATGGACAAAATCCAATATGGTCAATGGCAGCCATCTTGGATTGGATTACGTACCTCAGTGAAAATCAATACCAATGGCCGTCTGACTGATGTGAAGAACCTTCCCAAGCTTGAAGATGATTGGTGGAATTGTTCTTGAGATATCGCGTTCACAAGATGTGGGACGAACAGAATCCAATATGGTCGATGGCGGCCATCTTGGATTACGTACCTCAGTGAAGATGTGGAACGGAGTAAATCCAATATGGTCCATGGCGGCCATCTTGGATTAGGTACCTCAGTGAAAATCAATACCAATGGCCATCAAACTGATGCGAAGCACATTCTCAAGTTTGAAGTCGATTGGTCGAACTGTTCTCGAGATTTCGCGTTCACAAGATGTGGGATGGACAAAATCCAATATGGCCAATGGCAGTCATCTTGGATTACGTACCTCAGTCAAAATCAATACCAATGGCCGTCTGACTGATGTGAAGAACCTTCCCAAGCTTGAAGTTGATTCGTGGAATTGTTCTTGAGATATGGCGTTCACAAGATGTGGAACGAACAGAATCCATTATGGTCGATGGCGGCCATCTTGGATGACGTTCTTCGGTGAAAATCAATACCAATGGCCGTCTAACTGATGTGAAACACCTTCTCAATTTTGAAGTTGATTGGTCGAATTGTTCTCGAGATATCGCGTTCAAAAGATGTGGGACGGACAGAATCCAATATGGTCGATGGCGGCCATCTTGGATTACGTACCTTAGTGAAAATCAATACAATGGCCGTCTAACTGATGTGAAGCACCTTCTTAAGTTTGAAGTTCATCAGTCGAATTGTTCTGAAGATATTGCGTTCACAACATGTGGGACGGACAGAAGGACGGAAGGACGGACGGCTAGCATTTCCAAGTCCTCCCACCACTTCGTGGCGGAGGACACTAAGTGAAGCATGATCTAAGCTTCCAGACTATATATGGGTATGGGGTGGGGCGAAGATTAGTTTAAGAGATGGAGGGTGGGGCTCGGTGCCCCAACGGTGGGGACATGCTCCCCGAGGGTAGTGGATGGGTTCAAAAAGTGTAACCAGATGTAAGCATTTGGAATAGATGACAGTTCGGGGAGTGGTGATGGTCTTAGTTCAGGAGACATAGTTGAAGCCGAGATGCTGTGGACAGAAATTTTCTAAGTCCAAAACTTTAACGTTTACTTGGTCCTGAGGTTCCAGGGGTGGGGACATGCTCCCCGAGGGTTAGGGTTAGGGTTCAATATCTGTAGCCCGATGTAAGCATTTGGAATAGATGAGAGTTCTTGCAGGAAACAAGCCTATGTTTATGTATACTTTTGTCTTTTTGAATTTGGTGCTAATACTGTTATATGGAAATGGAATAGGTCTTTGGATTATGGACGCGGATATTCTCTAATGGACGACGGCTGGATTATGAATGACGGACTAGACGCTTGTAATTCAGGGGGTCGAGTTGGCCTTAGTTTAGGAGGCATAGGTGAGTCCAAAACTTTAACATTTACCTCGTCCTGGTGTCCCACGGGTGGGGACATGCTCCCCAGGGTACTGGATGGGTTCAGTATGTGTAGTCCGATGACAGCATCTGAAATATGAGGGTTCGGCGGTCGGACAGGCCTTAGGATCAGACTTTAACATTTACTTGGTCCTGAGGGAAAAATTTCTAAGTCCAAAACTTTAACATTTACTTGGTCATGCAGATAGACAGATACATGTAGACAGATAGATAGATAGACAGATAGACAGACATCATTGTGGCACCTATATCGAGCTTTCCGCAGCTAAAGCTACGGGCTAGATAAAAATAGCATTCAATCCTTTGTCGGTCTAACGAGAACACATAATAAACTTCATGAATGTCAATAAATTGCGCTGTATGAACAAATATCACGAAACTACATGGCGAAGCAAAATCCACAGATCTGGCCTGGGAAATGTAGATATTGGACAAAGTGCTGAGAATTTCACGTATTTAAAGAAAATGACCATTTGGCTTACAAGGGATGTGAATTATAACACTGGGAATGTAACATCCATGCTCAGCAAACTAGAATTACTTTTTCTTGATTCAAAGAAGTAAATTTCCATTTTTGTGGGGAAAAAAGTCATATTTTGAGATGCAAAAACGAGCCTACATGATTTCGCGAACACCACCAAAATGTGATCAGTCCTTCGCCTGTCTTGAAAAATCATTGTACCCAAATTTCGTGGAAATCGAAACATTTATAAACAATGTTCATATTTGTTATCAAATAAAACCTGCTGTCACTGATACCATATTCCTCCTCTGGAGATCCCATTTGCAGATAAAAGGGCATGATAAAAATCTTTGTACTATCATCTGGATCTTGGCCCAGTGATTTTCCGAAGGTAGTAAGTATTTCTTGTAGAAAGTCGAACCCCGTACCGATGTATTGGCGCCGCTGAGCAGTTTCCAAATTGGAGTGACATGCAAGGTGTAGAAAAAGGGAGGGAAGGGAAGGAATTTGGCTTAATGTCACACTCAAGTTTGTTTCACTCATATGGTGAGTCAGTTTGGTTGGTGGAGGAAGCCGGAATACCTGGAGAGAACCACCGCCCTTCGGCAAGTAACTGACAGACTTTCACACATGGAGCAGCTGGGTTCGAACCCATGCCGGTTCAGCAGTGTGAGGCTAGCGGTCACCAGCTAAGCGCCTTAGACCACTCGGTCACAGAGGGCTCCCGCGACTAAAAAGCAACCATACAGGAGACATTACAGAAAAAAATCGTCCACACCCAACATTCAGTCCCGAGAATACAGAAGAATCTGGGACGTAGCCTTAGTATCTCAGCCGCACTTTTATTGCATCTGTTCATGTGGACAGTATGAGGTATACAGACGGCCCCTAGCACCGGAGAGTACACACGGCCCCTAGCACTGGAGAGTATGAGGTATACACACGGCCCCTAGCACCGGAGAGTATGAGGTATACAGATGGCCCCTAGCACCGGAGAGTATGAGGTATACACACGGCCCCTAGCACCGGAGAGTATGAGATATGCAGATGGTCCCTAGCATCGGAGTATGAGGTATACAGACGGCCCCTAGCACCAGAGTATGAGGTATACACACGGCCAGTAGCACCGGAAAGTATGAGGTATACAGACGGCCCCTAGCACCGGAGAGTAGGAGATATACACACGGCCCCTAGCACCGGAGAGTATGAGGTATACGCACGGCCCCTAGCACCGGAGAGTATGAGGTATACAGACGGCCCCTAGCACCGGAGAGTATGAGGTATACACACGGTCCCTAGCACCGGAGAGTATGAGGTATACAGACGGCCCCTAGCACCGCAGAGTATGAGGTATACACACGGCTCCTAGCACCGGAGAGTATGAGGTATACACATGGCTTGTAGCACCGGAGAGTATGAGGTATACACATGGCCCGTAGCACCGGAGAGTATGAGGTATACACATGGCCCGTAGCACCGGAGAGTATGAGGTATTCACATGGCCCGTAGCACCGGAGAGTGAGTGAGTATACACACGGCCCATAGCACCGCAGAGTATGAGGTATACAGACGGCCACTAGCACCGGAGAGTATGAGGTATATACATGGCCCGTAGCACCGAAGAGTATGAGGTATATACATGGCCCGTAGCACCGGAGAGTATGAGGTATACACATGGCCCCTAGCACCGGAGAATATGAGGTATACACACGGCCTCTAGCACCGGAGAGTATGAGGTGTACAGACGGTCCCTAGCACCGGAGAGTATGAGGTATACACACGGCCCCTAGCACCGGAAACAATGAGGTATACACACGGCCCCTAGCACTGGAGAGCATGAGGTATACAGACGGCCCCCAGTACCGGAGAGTATGAGGTATACAGACGGCCACTAGCACCGGAGAGTAGGAGGGATACACACGGCCCCTAGCACCGGAGAGTATGAGGTATACACACGGCCCCTAGCACCGGAGAGTATGAGGTATACACACGGCCCGTAGCACCGGAGAATATGAGGTATACACATGGCCCGTAGCACCGGAGAGTATGAGGTATACACATGGCCCCTAGCACCGAGGAGTATGAGGTATACACACGGCCCCTAGCACCGGAGAGTATGATTACAAGAGTCTAGTCCGTCATTCATAATCCAGCCGTCGTCCATTAGAGAATATCCGCGTCCATAATCCAAAGACCTATTTCATATTCCATATAACAGTATTAGCACCAAATTCAAAAAGACAATCATAGCTTTCATAAACGTAAGCTTGTTTCCTGCAAGAGAGAAGCGGTCAACAATTTTCAATGATGCCGGCAAGACATCATGATGTTCCAAAAATATCAAATACGTATCGCTGATCAGTATTCTTAATCCATAATATTCGTTGTAAAGTCGTCATCTAAAGAATGATGTATCTCAGTCACGCTTTGATTGTGACTGTTCATATGAGTGCCATGAGGATCTTGAAGTACATGGGTTCATACGGCCCCTAGCCCCGGGTTAAGCGGAATTAGACACAAGTTACGAAACGTAGCGCCATAGATCTTGCACGCTACGTTCGTATTTTGCTATCAGCATGCGATATGTGTCGCCAAATTGTATACGCACGGCCCCTAGCCCCGGAGAGTATGAGGTATACGCATGGCCCCTAGCACCGGAGAGTACGAGGTATACACACGGCCCCTAGCACCGGAGAATATGAGGTATACACACGGCCCATAGCACTGGGGAGTATGAAGTATACACATGGCCCGTAGCACCGGAGAGTATGAGGTATACACATGGCCCGTAGCAACCGGAGAGTATGAGGATTACACACGGCCCCTGGCACCGGAGAATATGAGGTATACACACGGCCCCTAGCACCGGAGGGTATGAGGTATACACTTGGCCCCTAGCACCGGAGAGTATGAGGTATACGCACGGCCCCTAGCACCGGAGAGTATGAGGTATACGCACGGCCCCTAGCACCGGATAGTATGAGGTATACAGACGGCCCCTAACACCGGAGAGTATGAGGTATACGCACGGCCCCTAGCACCGGAGAGTATGAGGTATACACACAGCCCCTAGCACCGGAGAGTATGAGGTATACAGACGGCCCCTAGCACCGGAGAGTATGAGGTATACACACAGCCCATAGCACCGGAGAGTATGAGGTATACACACGGCCCCTAGCACCAGAGAGCATGAGGTATACACACGGCCCCTAGCACCGGCTTAAGCAGAATTAGATCGGCTAGCTCGCTGTGATGACATCAGTTCAAACATGAATTGCAGGCAACCCCTCAGCCTGTTTTTTTTTGTTTAGTCAAGTAGGATCAGGGCTGCATCTAGAGCCAATTTTGGAAAACCTATGGTCGCCCAAAACTCAAAGGAAACAAAAAACGAAAGTGTTGCTGTTGTTCAATTTGAAAGGATTTCTGAAGGAAATACTAGAAAAAGCCTCTGGGATCCTCAATATCGATCCGATACCGACGGTCACGAATACGTGAAGGGGAACAACTTTGCTGACATACCGGTAGCGGGCGGAGTGCAGGGGGGGGGTCAGATTTATCCTGCGGCCATACGATAGCTTGCGACGCTGTGAATATATACATTTTGATACATTTGTATTATGACGTTCTCTTGTGACGTTTGTTATTTGGACCGCCAACAATGGTATCGCGAGTGGCGTCATCACAATATGGATTGTTGCAACGTCATAGCGAATGATCGACGTCACAGAAGAACATACCAGATTCTTCAATTCATTTGGACTAGAAATATATATCTTACATCATACAACAAGAGCGCCTCGTGTGTCTGTCAATATGTTAGGATAGTCACTCTGCAGTACATCTCTTTTAATTTCATTTTGACCGCCCATTTATGGAAACCGTTTTGCGTCAATTTCCTTTGATCCACCATGTTAAAAATCTTCGATCTGACCCCCAAGCAGTCATGCCCTCTGCCGTGACGTTGGTAAAGTTGCTTCCCTTTGTACATCTGTGATCGTCGGTATTGCATAGCTGGGTATTGAATTTCCTGTTAATAAACCTCTGGTTTGTGATTGATCACAGGCTATTTGTGCCGAAATTCGCTTTAAAAAATGGACCGTCAATAATGAACTACGAAAAGGAACTGGGAGTTTGGGATCGGAACATGCAAAAAATCCCTGGACACCGTATAAAACAGACACAGGTTTCACGTGAGTGGTGTGCTGGTATTACAGCATGCAAGAAAGTGTGGCTTTATCAGCGGCAATTTATGCATTGCACAAGTGTGATTACAAGTAAACACACTGATTGACACAGGCCCAACCTTATCATTATATGCGGGGGATGGGGTGGCATAAGCTCCAGGTACGCAAACTGGTTCAAATTGCCCAGAGTCAGTCTAACAAGCGTTCTGAGAACCCCAACATCTCACCATTCGGGGTCATCCGCCAAAGGTGCAGCAGTATTGAAAGCATACATGTAGAGCAAACAATAAAGTCTGGAATAGGTGATGTGGTACAGACAATAATGCCTGGAATAGATTATCTGGTACAGACAATAACATCTGGCCCATGTGGGATTACTGGCAAAAGTTAATCCCATGTAGGATGGATAGGTCAGTGCCGTTGGATTACTGGTACATAGGGCAGTCCAGTGTGAGACTAGAGGTTCCGCTTTGACCCTTGAGTTGCCGCTCCGGCATGAAGCCTATGCTGGTTGTTTTTTTAAGCAAAAACATACGTCTCCCCCAACCTCCCACCTTGCCTTGAGTGGGCACATAATTTAAGGGAAAGTGCTATAAAATGAATGTAGCAATAAGTATCCTAAACAAAGCTGCGCATCTAAAAATATTAATTACAAAGAGGCGATTTTTATTGTTGCAGTAACCCAGTGAGGAGTCGGGATTTATATAGCAATGAGTGGATTGTCGACATCTACAGCGTCCAACCAATGTGAAATACATGTAATTGTGAAGCATCAACTATTTCGAAACTGATCACATTATAGGAAAGATGCAAAACATACAAGAGCCACACCTATAGTTTACATGCTGTACCGTATAGAAGTTTCATGCATCTGCCTTCAGTAGTTTCCAAGATATGGAGTGAACAAAAATTGGACAGACAGATAAGCACATTTTGCATGGACCCATGCAAGCACTAGCTCACACCCAACCTAATCAGATCATAAGGCCATTTCAATGAAGCTTCCATCCAAGTTTGGTGAAATTCCGTCGAGTAGTTCTCCAGATATCTTGCAGACAAGGTATATAGACATGAACAATTAGATGGACGGACGGACGATGGACATGGATAAATGCACACACACACCCAAACCTAATCAAATGAGGGGGCTATCCCAATGAACCTTCCATCCAAGTTTGGTGAAATTCTGTCCAGTAGTTCTTCAGATATCTTGCAGAAAGGGCCTGTATATACATATACATGTACAAGTACATGAACAGACGGACGGACACCGAGCATGGACGAACGCACACACAAACCAAAACCTAATCAGATGAGAGGACTATCCCAATAAAGCTTCCACCCAAGTTTGGTGAACTTCCGTCACGTAGTTCTCCAGATATCTTGCAGACACGGCCTCTATATACATGTACAAGTAGATGAACGGACGGACGGACACCCGACACGGATGAATGCATGCACACATACACCAAAACCTGATCAACTGAGGGGGCTATCCCAATGAAGCTTCCATCCAAGTTTGGTGAAATTCCATCCAGTAGTTCTCAAGATATCTTGCAGACAAGGCCTGTATATACATGTACAAGTAGATGGACGGACGGACGGACAACGGACACGGATGAACGCATGCACACACACCAAAACCTAATCAAATAAGGGGGCTATCCCAATGAAGCTTCCATCCAAGTTTGGTGAAATTCCGTCCAGTAGTTCTCAAGATATCTTGCAGACAAGGCCTGTATATACATGTACAAGTAGATGGACGGACGGACGGACACTGGACACGGATGAATGCACGCACACACACCAAAACCTAATCAAATGAGCGGGCTATCCCACTGAAGCTTCCATCCAAGTTTGGTGAAATTCCATCCAGTAGTTCTTAAGATATCTTGCAGACAAGGCCTGTATATACATGTACAAGTAGATGGACGGACGGACGGACACCGGACATGGATGAATGCACGCACACACACCAAAACCTAATCAAATGAGGGGGCTATCCCAATGAAGCTTCCATCCAAGTTTGGTGAAATTCCATCCAGTAGTTCTCAAGATATCTTGCAGACAAGGCAAGGGGACGGACAGACATCCATCCATCCATCCATCCAGACATCCATCCAGACAGACGGCACAAACACTAGATGTCTCCCCCCAACATAGTTGGGGGAGACATAATTACTACTGGATAGTTCAGTCCCATGTGAGATCACTGCTGCATAGACCAGTCCTGTGTAGGATTACTGCTGGGTGGACCAGTCCCATGTTATTACTGATGGATAATCCCCTGTGGGATTACTGCTGGATAGTTCAGTCCCAAGTGGGATTACTGCTGGATAGGCCAGTCCTGTCTGGGATTACTGCTGGATAGGTGAGTCTCGTATGCGATTAATGCTGGATAGGACAGTCCCGTGTGGGTTTACTGCTGGATAGTTCAGTCCCATGTGAGATTACTGCTGGATAGGCCAGTCCTGAGTAGGATTACTGCTGGGTGGACCAGTCCCATGTTATTACTGATGGATAGTCCCCTGTGGCATTACTGCTGGATAGTTCAGTCCCAAGTGGGATTACTGCTGGATAGGCCAGTCCTGTCTGGGATTACTGCTGGATAGGTGAGTCTCGTATGCGATTAATGCTGGATAGGACAGTCCCGTGTGGGATTATTGCTGCATATGCAGTCCCGTGTGGGATTACTGCTGCATACGGCAATCGTGTGTGGGATTATGGCCGAGGAGGCCAGTCCCGTGTGGGATTACTGCTGGATAGGCTAAACCTGTGTGGGATTACAGCGGAATAGGTCAGTCCCATGTAAAATTATGGCTGGATAGGTCAGTCCCATGTAAAATTATGACTGGATAGGTCAGTCCCATGTGGGATTACTGCTGCAAATTGCAATCCAGTGTCATATTACATCTAGATAGGTCAGTCACCTGAGAGATTACTGCTGCATAAGCCAGTTCCGTGTGGAATTACTGTTGGATAGGCCAGTCCCATGTGGGATTATCGCAGGATAGTTTAGTCCGGTCTGGGATTACTGCTGGATAGGTCAGTCCCGTGTGGCATTACTGCTGGATTACTGCTGGATAGGTCAGTCCTGTGTGAGATTACTGATGAATAGGCCAGTCCCAAATGGGATTACTGCTGGATAGACCAGTTCGTTCGGTCTGGGATTACAGCTGGATAGGTCAGTCCTGTATGGCAATACTGCTGGATAGGCCAATGCGATTTGGGATTACTGCTGGATAGGTCAGTCCCGTGTGGGATTACTGCGGGAGAGCTGTGACCTAGGAAAACATGAAACATATCCACCAAGTTTTATAATCATCCCACGAAAGGTTCAACAAACTTTCCATGTACAGATCTACCTGTAAATTTTTGCCCAACAAAAACCTCATCAATGGAAAGATACAAAGTCTAAACTGCAATAATTAGGAAAAAATCTCATATTTAATGTCATATTTCTTAAATTGCACATGCACATCTTTGAATCACATTGAACTTGGGTAGCAAGTGTCAAACTCATCCAATGAAAGCTGACAGCTTCAGAAAACTTTCCATGTACAGATGTACATGTATATACATGTACATTATTATTGGCATATCAAGATAAAACCCTCAAAATTTGAACAAAAATTAATATTTCATCTCCTAAATACCACAGGTACATCTTCTAATCGTAAGAAACATGTGTACCAAGTTTCATAACCATTTGATGACAGCTGACAACTACAGCAAACTGTGGTGTACAGATGTACATGTGCAGCTAAACGCAAAACTCAATCATTTGCCATAAGTTGGAGAAAAATTAACATTTCATCTCAAAAATAGCACAAGTAAATCCTCCAATCATAAGAAACATGTGTACCAAGTTTCGTAATCATCCAATGAGAGCTGACAACTGGAGCGAACTTGCCATGTACATGTATATGTATACATGTAGAGGCCTACATGTACAATTTACCTAAACAGAAAACTCATTCATTTGCCATAATTTGGAGAAAAATTTATATTTCTTCTCAAAAATAGCACAGGTACATACTCTTATCATAAGAAACATGTGTACCAAGTTTCGTAATCATCCAATGAGAGCTGACAACTGGAGCGAACTTGCCATGTACATGTATATGTATACATGTAGAGGCCTACATGTACAATTTACCTAAACAGAAAACTCATTCATTTGCCATAATTTGGAGAAAAATTAATATTTCATCTCAAAAATAGCACAGGTACATACTCTTATCATAAGAAACATGTGTACCAAGTTTCATAATCATCCAGTGACAGCTGACAACTGGAGCAAACTTACAATGTACATGTGTATGTACAATTTACCTAAATAGAAAACTCATTCATTTGCCATAATTTGGAGAAAAATTAATATTTCTTGTCAAAAATAGCACAGGTAACATCCTCTAATCATAAGACACATGTGTACCAAGTTTCATAATCATCCAATGACAGCTGACAACTGGAGCAAACTTGCCATGTACATGTATATGTACACATGTAGAGGCCTACATGTACAATTTACCTAAACAGAAAACTAATTCATTTGCCATAATTTGGAGAAAAATTAATATTTCTTCTCAAAAATAGCACAGGCAAATCCTCTTATCATAAGAAACATGTGTACCAAGTTTCATAATCATCCAATGACAGCTAACAACTGGAGCAAACTTACCATACACATGTGTATGTACAATTTACCTAAACGCAAAACTCATTCATAGGGATTTTAACATTAGAGCACCCCAGGGGTAGTATCCCGAGGTGGCCTACCCACACCCCCCCCCCATATTTTTTTATATTTTTTCTAATTTTTCTAGATTTTTTTTTAACTTGCTAAACCAAAAACCCATTCATTTCCAGGCAGGGGACACCGACACCGACACCGACGACGACATCCTCTTCCCCCTCACAATATCTCCCCTTTACTTCGTAAGGCGAGATAAAAATGGGCTCTCCTAATCACTCGTTTAAATAATTTCCAAGGTACAGTAACATGTTTGGTGACAAAAATTGATCAAATGTTGTACCAGTTAAATGTGTGGACACAAATATGGTTCAGGCAAAAGTTTTAGGATAAAACATATGATGTAGAATAGAATGATTTAATAGCAAAATTAAAGAAAAATGTTGTCCTTCATTCAATGAAAATCTTTCTTGTATCAGTGAACCTTCAAAATTCAAAATTCACAATGAAACATGCAACGAAGGGTTCCTGATGGGCATAGAAAACAGTGCAAAAGCTAAGCCATAAAAAAATAATTACAAAAATTTTAAAAATTGAAAATCAGGAAATAATTATAACCATCTGAAAATCTAATCATTTCATTAGTCAACATTCAGGAAGCTCTCACCAAAGTTTCGTCAGGCCCGACTTAATAGATCTCCAGATATTCAGCGGACAAGAACATGTTGATGGGCATAGATAACAGTGCAAAAGCTGAGCCATCAATAAATAATAAAAAAAATAATTAAAAATCATTAAATCATCATAGCCACCTGAAAATCTAATCATTTCATCAGTCAACTTCATCAATTCAGGAAGCTCTCACCAAAGTTTGGTGGGGCCTGACTTCATAGATCTGCAGATATTCAGCAGACAAAAACATGTTGACGGGTGGACAGACGGACGCTAGGATGGACGTACGGATGGACGTACATGGCAACGACAAGACCCCAAAGCCCTATGGGCTGAGGGGCATCAACTCATCTGATGTTAATGAATGAGCACCATGGACGTTTGATGGAGTAAATGCTTTAACATGGGGAAACTTGGTAAATGCAAGATTACCTAGGAAAAATTAACCTGTGAAACCCAACGTCGTACGGCTTAAATTTCCCATCGACACAATAAGCCTACATATAATTGGCGAGTGACATGTACAGAGGGCGGGCCTCGGGGACTAACAGTACACCAGCAGAATCCTACCATATACAGGAAATGAATTGGAGCGATATGCAAGGAGTGGAAAAAATTCACGACGTCTGGTGACTAAAAAGCAACCATACAGAAAACTACAGGAAAGAACTCGTCGACACCCTACATAGAGGCCCCAGAATACGGAGGAATCTCGGATGTAGCCTTAGTATCTCAGCCGCTCTTTTATTGCAGCTGTTCATGTGGAGACTATGAGATATCCACATGGCCCCTAGCACCGGCTTCAGCGGAATTAGATACACTAGCTCGGAAGCTGTGATGACATCAGCTCAAAAAACTCATCTGATGTTAATGAATGAGCATCATGGACGTTTGATGGAATAAACGCCTTAACATGGAGAAACCTGGCAAATGCAAAAATACATGGGAAAACTAACCTGTAAAATCCGACGTCGTACGGCTTAAATTTCCCACCGACACAATAAACCTACATGTAATTTGTCGAGTGGCATGTACAGAGGGCGGACATAGGGGACTAACAATCCACCAGCAGAATCCTACCATTTTCAGGTAATAACTTGGAGCGATATGCAAGAAGTGGAAAAAATATATGAAATATATTTATAATTGGCTTTCCATCAAAAAATATATTGAAAAAAATTAAAAAGGAAGTATTTTAACTTATATTATTTTTGAATCAATTTGCAGTTATTGACTGAATATTTGATGTTCAAATTTTTTATGAATTAACTCAATTCTTATCGATTAAAATGTTCAGGACCTGATTTTTCTTGTTGATATTTTGCATATATATTCATTCGGTCCGATTTCTTTTACGATAACTCCTAGGTGACGTCCACGGGTAGCTAACGGTCTTTAAGCATGTATTGTATTAGCTGTAGAAAACTTTGGAGAATAAGGTTTGAGAATGAAGAGTAGTTGGAGAATAATGACACATTTATCAAACAATTCCGGAACATGCCTAAGTAATAAACATCACACCAACAAAAGATTTACACGTTTGGCAGTATTAAAAAACTGTACCTGTCTGATTTCCTAATTAAATCTTGACGTTCATATTTCGTCAGGAAGTAGTTTATTACAAGCGCAACAAGTTGATAAACTTCTTGACAGGTATCGACCATCAAAATTTTAAGCTTTGTGCACATGCACAATTGAAGTGACGATTTTGCCTTTTTCTGCCAAATGAAAGCAGTGCTCAGGTTTTGTAAAAAGACCCCCAGAGAAGCCTGTTAATGAGCAGTGAATCGTATCAACGGCTGTCGAGTATTTGTTGCAGTGAATGTGAAAACAAATCGAGAAAATTGTGGTCTTTGGCAGGGATAAAGTGTAGGGGTTAACAGATGGACACTATTTTCCTTTTGGTAGTCTGAAGCCTGTTCTGCCTGTGAATCAGACTAAGAATCAGATTTGAGACCTGTTTAGGCTAGAAAAGAGTTGATTGAGCAGAAGGCATTGAGAGCAACTGAGAAAAACAGGCTATAATAGTGTGGACAAGGTGGATGGACAGATAGATGGATGGACGAAAAGCGACGTCACATATGTAGACTGCCTCTTGGGCAGGAATATAAAAACTTACCTAATTCTCTGCTCCAGTTTTCGAAGACCCTCTTCATCCTGATGCAAAACCTCATTTATGGCTTCCATTAGTCTTTCTTGGGTAGCTACCTTATCATTGAACGCTTTCCTCATGCTCTTCAATTCTTTCCCTATTTCTGTCATTCTTTTTTCTGTTGATTTTACCAACTCCAATACAAATTGCACCATTCCATCAATCTTTGTCAGTATGTCAACCGAGTCCTCGTGCTCCATAACTGAAATATACATCGTCGTGATGTTAGGAGACGTTCAACACGGATATACTAAATGTACAAAACTTTCCTTCTACTAACAAATTACAAGACATTGTGGTCTTTAATATAAATTGATTAACGTCACGTAATGTACAAATTGTATCATTAACAGTTTCTCCACGGTATCTGCCGACCTCAATTTTTAAGGGCCAAACACCACATCGAATTTGAGCAACAAGTGATCTTACAAAATTCGACAGATTAAATAAAATGTAATTTTTAGTCCATCACCAGATGGTGGGCTATTCAAATCACTTTTCGTCCGTGGTCCGTGGTCCGTGGTCCGTCAGTCCGTCCATCTGTAAACAATTCTTGTTATTGCGATTTGTCAGGAACTATTCTATGGATCTTTCTCATAATTTGATACACAGGTCTTCATCTAGTTGTGCAAGATACCCTTTTTTGGTCCGATTCGATAATCCAATATGGCCACCAGGCAGCCATCTTGGATTTCCAAATGAAACATTGTTATCGCGATTTCTCAGGAACTACTCCATGGATCTTTCTCAAATTTGGTACACAGGTTCCACTTGGGGTCTAGTTGTGCAAGATAACTTTTCTGGTCCGATTCGAAAATCCAATATGGCCACCAGGCAGCCATCTTGGATTTCCCCATGAAACCTTATCACGATTTCCCAGGAACTATTACATGAATCTTTCTTAAATTTGGTACATAGGTTTCCATTGGGGTATACATGTAGTTGTGCAAGATACGCTTTTCGGTCCGATTCGAAAATCCAATATGGCCACCAGGCAGCCATCTTGGGATTTCTCCATGAAACCTTGTTATCGTGATTTCTCAGGAACTACTTTATGGATCTTCGTCAAATGTGGTACACAGATTTCCTTTACGGTCTAGTTGTCATGGTTGTGTAAGATACCTTTTTTGGTCCGAATCGAAAATCCAATATGGCCACAAGGCAGCCATTTTGAATTTCCCTCTGAAACATTGTTATCGTGAATTCTCAGGAAATATTCCATGGATCTTTCTGAAATTTGATACACAGGTCCCACATGGGGCCTAGTAGTGCAAGATACTGTTTTTGGTCCCATTCAAGAATCCAAGTTCCGCTTCTCGAGTTGTGGCGTTGCATCACAAGAGTCGGCAGATCAAACTGTGGGGCATATTCTATATATTGACTATAGAGAATATCCATACCTTCACCCTCCATAGCAAGGAGTTCAAATAGTTCGGAAATTAAAATGTATTTCTTCAAATTTTAAATCAGTTTTCATGAGTTCATGCAGTAGCAAGTGAATTGCTCCACCCTTTCGTCTGCCGGCGGGTCGGCTACATGAAGGGACATCACTTTTGTGACTCAATGTAAGAACTCGACAACTGTAGACTACTGCATGTTTCGATCCACAGGAGATAATCAGGATTCAGGCACTTTCGAAGTTTCAACATTACCATGATTACTGCCCGGACCAGATCCATTCAATATTAAGTATTGTACCATCTTACTATTTTCGAGCATGGTACATGTATCTTAAAAGAGATATCTCAAACTAGCCCAGTAAACAGAATTAGCATTCGTTCCTAATTCCTAATTATAAAATCATCAGTATGTTTCATAGCTCATGTCAAAGTGTCGAAGAGATTGGTCCTCGCTTCCAGTACCCAATGATGACACGTGCAAGAAAATAAATAATAAAAAAATACTACAAAACAAAGGCGAAGGATCCTCCGTACATGTAGGCCTACATTCACTTTCAGACTAACTTTGCTCATTTCTATTGTAATACAACACATATCATGAATCGTTAGATTCTTGGTATGTGCTTTAGAATAGGTTTACCAGAAGACTATTCTGTGAAGTCATGTGACGCAGTCAGTATGTCGGCACCTCTTCCCACTTCCCTTATATGTGTTGTAATTTATTCCTGTATATGGCGAGATTCTGCTGGCGGACGTTTCGACCCCGAGGCCCGCCCCCTGTACAGACCTTTTGGTCTTTGATATATGTTGGCATTTGTGGGAAGTTGATGCTGGGTCGACATCGGGCCTTACAGATTAGTCTTGTGTGTTAGTTGCCGTCATTTACATCCGACGAAGATACAGCTCACCAATCTCCAATGTACGAGTTGTCACAGCGAAACAGCTCACTAATTACCAGTATACGAGTTGTCAGAGCATTTCCATCATAGCTCTCCAGATTTGTATCTAATACCGCTTATGCCGGTGATAGGGGCCGTGTGGTCATATCATCCAAGTTGCCACATGAACAGGTACAATAAAAGCGTACCTGAGATACAAGACATATCATGAATCGTTAGATTCTTGGTATGTGCTTTAGAATAGGTTTACCAGAAGACTATTCTGTGAAGTCTTGTGACGCAGTCAGTATGTCGGCACCTCTTCCCACTTCCCTTATATGTGTTGTAATTTAAATATATATATATATATTGTCGATATTTCACTCGGGAGATTCCCAAGAAAATTGGCCAATGTTAGCGAGTTTGCTAGTCACGAACCGATGGAGAACAAAGGTCGCCGAATGCAGACAAATGAAACACGACAGGGGATCGCTTCTTTGGTCTGCCAGATTTATCTCCCATCCTACAGGCAGCTTCCTGCAGTCGGTTATGGTTGGCGCTGGTGGACAAAATTTCACAAATAGCCCTAGGACTAATTCGATTTAATCCTCGGGCTAAATCGACCGATTGTAATACATTTCCTACACCCCGGATTACATTCATTTAGTTCTCGGACTAAACAATTTAACCCTCGGGTTGATTACATCCAATCCCCGGACTGGATGATGTAACCCTCGGAAGGGAATGACATAACCCGCGGACTAGATGATTTAACCCGCGGACTAGATGGTTTAGCCCTTGGACTAAATGCATTTAACCCTAGGTCTAATTCGATTTACTTAGGGCTAATCTGACCAATTGTGATACATTTGCTAAACCCCGGGTTATATATATCTAGCTCTCGGACTGAACGACTTAGCCCTCGGGCTTAAATATTTAACCGTCGGAGTGATTGAATCAATCCTCAGAATGAATTATTTAACCCGCGGACTAGATGATTTAGTCCGAGGGCGGGATTATTTAGCCCACGGGCTTGTCCAATCAATTGTGCGTTTCTAGACCGCATATTAACCCTAGTCCTGTCCTATAGCTGGTCGACTTCTGTGTGCCATGCTGTAACGCAGAGCTGAATTTAGTTAAGATTCATAGCGTCTCCCTTCCCTCACCGCTATGCCGACGACAAATGGTGGTAATTCGAACATCTCCATGGCGCACTTATTATTACCTTTGCACCCTACTGGACCTTCATTAACTTGAGAAAAAAGGCCGCCATTGGCATTGTACAGCATCAGAAATATTAAACATTTATAATGTTACTATTTATAACCAAACCAAACCTGCTTTGATCTATGCCTTAATCTCCGCCAGGAATACAATACAAACGATAAAACGGAAGTTTTAAAACAAAAGTTATCTCCCCTGGGGAGTTATCCCCCGGGGAGTATTCTCACTTTAGGGGAGCTCTCTCAGCTCAGCCAGGATATAAAAGCCAGCTCCCAGTATACTCTTCCTCTTTCCTCTTGTTATAAACCGAGACCTATGGTGTGCAAGGCCGCGGAGTGAGGGGAAGGATGGGTTGCCATAACATCAAAGCAGGTTTGGTTTGGTTATAAATAGTAACATTGTTTATAAATGTTTAATATTTATGGCCCAAAACTACACCTGCTTTGATCTATGCCTCATTACCAACATATGGAGGTGGGAACCTCGGCCTTGTTGTATTTGCAATGGCAGGCTGGATATCCGTTGAGATAATCACAAACAAGACACAATAATAATTAACAAGAAAACCTTGGTAAGAAACGCAGAAGGTAGTCATGGATATAAGAAGTGGCTACTTAACTTGTTGCATGTTTCCATGCATGTAGCTGTGGTCTTGGATGTGGAGCACAGTGGTACCCTCCGTATAGGAACTCAGGCAGTCAGGCCGGGATGAGCTCTTGGAAGGCAGCATGTATGAGTTGGGATCTTTGGTCGCCAATGTAGCATACAAGGTGTCCTAATCTGTGATGTGGATGTGGTACGCAGTATTACCGCCAACGGAACTGAGGCACCTGAACACCAGAGTTCGGAGGTAAGCAAGTATGAGTTGGGAGAATTCGCCATCATGCCATACTAGTCGTCCACCTGATCGCTGCGTCAGTCCACATTCCGCTTTTGGTCCAACTCTGTGTACTTTAATCCCTGGTGCAGACGCTGGGCTGTTGAGAGTTGACACCGGAATCTTTGAGTCTCCTCTTTGTCTGTGTCAACTTTCTTTACTTTACTGTTGCTGACACTGGTGACCTGAAAAATAAACATTATTATACTCACAAAAGTGTCAGTTCTTTGCGCGTTGAACTTGTGAGTTGACCGCAAGGTGACTCAGCTGAGATGATCTAGAAGGACATAGCTTTAACCTGAAATGACACAAGCAAACTGCAGTAAAGGCAAAGATTAAAACTCACCATTGTGTCAAGCCTTAAAAGATAACTTGAGAGATGGCGGCTGGCCAACTGACCTATTACTTCTCTTAGGTGCCCTAAAAAGAGCACAGATATGACAATGACGATATGACAATAACCCTGGCTGGTGACGCAGAGGTTTATTATGGAGTAGTAATAGAAGTTACTTATCTTTTGAATGACTTCATCCATGTAGCTGTGATTGCGGTAGAGGTGCGAAGTATTACCTCCATTGTAACTCGGGGACCCGAGCCCGAGAGTTCGAAAGTAAAGCAAGTATGAGTTGGGAGAGATCGCCATCGTACCATACAAGTCGCTCACCTCGTCAGTCCACATTCCGCCTTATGTCCAACTCTATGTACTTTAATCCTTGATGCAGATTGGACTGTTGAGAGTTGACAGCGGAATCTCTGAGTCTACTCTGTGTCTTTTTCAACTGTCTGTACTTTACTGTTGCTGACACTGGTGACCTGAAACTAAACATTAATACTCACAAACGTGTCAGTTCTTGTACGTTGAACTGTGAGTTGACCGCCAGGAGACTCAGTTGAGATGATCTAGAAGGTCATAGCTTTAACCTGAAATGACACAAGCAAATCTGCAGTAAAGACAAAGATTAAAACTCTTCATTGTGTCAGGCCGTGATTGATGACTTGAGTACTTCTTCTCTGGTGATCATGTAGTATGTGGACATATGATATGATTGAGAGATGAGATGATACAGCAAGCTGGCTGACTTGCTGCGATGATGGAAAATGCCCCCCCCCCCCCCCCCCCCCCGTTTTAGCAAATTACTTGACCACGTGCTGGGCACCTGATTACTATCTGATTACACTGACATATCTCTCAGATAGAAATTGGTGAACGTGGAATTTGCCGTCCAAGCACAAGACTGGACAATGTCATGGAGGGACCAGTTCTTCCATAAAGGCCATGACGTAGCGATGGCGCGAATTTCATGAGAGGAAGCAGTAGACAGTAGCGGGGGAGCGTCCATGGCCAACTGATATGAATACTTAATGGTTTTCTTTAACCACGAAGCGATGGTATTCTTAGTAATGTCACGTACCGCCGAAGGACGAAGGGACAGGAATAACAAACGACGCGAGCCCCGACCGGGATCGGTACGAGTGAAATAGTGGCGTATGGCTCGAACAGGGAATACAGAAGGTCGTCTTCCAGGCCATGAACGAAGTCTGATAACGCAGGGATGGAGTACAAACATTGAGCACACGGACCTAAGCGAACAGACTCATATTTGGCGATGAACTCAGGAATAGGTCGAAACGATACGCGAGACCAATCCGCCGTCCAGGTAATAGATGATCTCTCAAGAGCATGAAGTTCAGACACTCTAGACGCCAAAGCAAAAGCCGCCAGAAAAGCAGTCTTGTAGGCAACAGCTTGAAGAGAGGCGGACTGTAAGGTTCAAAGGACGGACGAATCAGAGCACACAGAACCACACCAATATCCCAATTCGGTAACAGCTGTGGAGTACGGCGAGACTGTAGCGCGAAAACCCAAATGAGCGCAGAGATATTATCATTTAGAATAAAGTCGATGCCGGCAGAAAAAACGTAAACCCTAGCCAAAGCAGATCGATACCCCTCAATGGTGCTGATTGGAAACTTCTTATCACGATGGAAGTGAAGGAGTAAATCAGCTACTAAGGAAAAACCGAGGCAGATTCGGGATCGGCATCATGTTCTCGGCACCAGGAGACGAAATAGGTCTATTTCGCTTGATAGCTGCGATGTAGAAGACCGATTGGATGAAAACATCGTCTTCTTTTTTTTAAATTGATGTGAAGACTGGCATCCAACCTAGACTATCAGCCGCAAATGAACACCCCACATGACGATGTGGCGGGACTGCCACCAAAAGCGGAGGTGGAAGTAGAGACGTCAAAACCAGACTAATGGATTGAGGGAAAACGTCTGTAATACGACAGAAGGCACTGTAATGACCGAAGTAGAATGCGATCATAATAATTAAGGTCCTGCGTAGAAACGACAAGTCCTACCAGTTGATGACCAAACAACTAAAATGCCCACGTCTAAAACTGGCCCAACGGTCTATACGGGACGAAGCACTTGAAGGAGAGAGACGAAAAACTGTCCCCAAAGTAACGACGAACCCACAGTAATACCCCCATAATTCGACCACCGGAAGTGCAACAAAACTGACCATAATCTTGACCATATGGCTTCCTTCAATTTGAATGAAGAATGGGACTGTCACTTTTTCTCTGTGCTTGAATAACAGAGTTGAAAAATGGACTTCCTGTGATCGAACAACTAAGCCACCACCGCAAGTAAACCTCGATGTGAACGCTCCAAGATGGCGAACACAAGCCAAGACGATAAAAGTGATACAAGGGCGATGTTGACTCTGAACGGAAAGACTTGTCA
Organism: Hanleya hanleyi; assembly: GCA_036873755.1. Lineage (NCBI taxonomy): Eukaryota > Metazoa > Mollusca > Polyplacophora > Lepidopleurida > Hanleyidae > Hanleya > Hanleya hanleyi. The sequence continues at coordinate 114,583 of JAVTVY010038579.1, read as the reverse complement.
CACGAAATCGACGACCGACGATGGTGAATCGTATGAGAAACGCCGAAAAACGAGGATGAATTGGTACAAAAAGATATGCATCTCGCAAAGCGATGGGGGTCAACCCAGCGATAAAGACGCATCGCCGAATCGTCTTATTAAAAAAACACCGACATCGAGAGACGTGCAGGCGAACAAACGCCAAAGTCTCTATACAATGAAGAAAAAGATCCAGAAATGGAGACCAGAACTGTCGAACTTGACGACCCTGATAAGGAGATATAAAAGAACGACGTGGTGAACGGTGTTATGGCGTACAGGAAGGACTAATAGATGAATGAGAAAAACGTACAGAAGTAAAAGGCCACGTGACGACGTAATGGAACGTCGACGAGGTGTAACAGGAACGACGTAATGCGAAATGCGAATAGCGTTGCTGGAGAAACGGCGTAGTGATTTTCCCAAATTCTTACAAATCAGATCAATTTATTGTACCTATCCGCCCACAAAAGAGCAGGGTAAAACCTTAGAAATGTACGAGAAATGACGTTGAGGAGAACAGGAACGACGTTATGGAAAAACAACTGAAGATAAATCTGGAAACTGTAGTCGAAGCTGGAAAAAAATTCACAGTGGAGTCCGAAACAAAACAGCCGTAGTGTGCGAGACTTGTAATGAGATTCGAAACGCATCTGGGAGATGAACACATTCATTGTTCCCAGCGTTTATCGAGAGCGTTACTCCGTGGCAGTAACATCCCCGACAATCAACACAAAGAAACTTACACGTAAAGTAGGAGGATCTTCAATAAAATTTAAAATTCCCCGAAGAGAGCCAATACATTTTGATGTCTCTCGCCGGTAGATGAACTATAAGGTCATAAATCTCACCAATTGACTTCACCAACCAAAACAATGTTCAATCTAGACTCTAGACCTTATTAGAGGTGAAAACTGCACATAAAACCTCAATTGGAATAGAATAAATTATCATCCGGGTTTTTTTTTAAATAGACAATCTCAGCTTAGTCTCCGTTGCGCAGTCGATCAGCGCGCCCGCTGTCTTTACCTTAAACCAAAATAAGGATGAAATAAATGCAGTAGACCAAAAGATGTTTAGACGAGGCTAACACATTGCCAACGCAGTCTGTGGATCTTCTTACAAGGCTGTAACCAGTAATCATACTCGGATGCAAGTAACTTACAAAGAACAAGAAGACCGCCCGATGGAACACTTATGCTGTCCCAGATCGATGATCTATCGACCGAGAGCAATTCTAAAGATTTCTCGGAGAATAAACTCACTCAAGCTAGTAATAAAAATTTCTCCGAAGAAGAAAATAAAATTACAGCTCAACCCAATTTGAATTGTACGTCTAATTCAATATACCGATGGGAAAATTAGGTTGTGAAAAATAAATACAACACAAAGCAATATTTACTAACAGAAAAATGTGTTCCAAAGAATAGCACAACTTCTTAATAAACATCTCGTGATATATTTTTTTGTTCAACACACCCTTGATTACACAAAAAGAGTAATGAGAAAGCTCATTAATATGTAACAAAGAGCCGTAGTGTATGGCTTTGACTTGTAAAAAAAACAAGACAAACGCAACAACAGCAACACATAAACTCAAAGACAGAGAAAACACTCTGCAAATTCTCTCTTGATCACATGATATCAAATAAACAGAATAACACTTGATAAAACAAGACTAAATTTTGGTAGGAGCAGCGAACTGCAAGAAGAAAAACTCCCAAACTGGAAAAAGTCGGAACACAAGAACAACAACAATATAACGAAAAATAACGGACTGCAAATTCCCTGCAGAACCTGTAATTCTCCGAAGTTATAATACGTTGAAGCATTTCTAATCCGCAAAGAAAGTACAGTTCAAACGAAATACAAATAACCTTCTGATTGAACTGTCTGGAACGAGAAACAAGAACGGAGTTCTTTTAATCTTCAGTCCGAAACTGCAAGCATTCAGCCAAGCAGCTGTTAGTACAAGCGCGACGATCATAAAACACGGAACGATGTCAACCTAGGCCGAAAGTGGCGGTAGTAAATCCGTAAACCGAACATTAAAGCCGAGTACAACCGTCCTTCCAAAGTATTAGAGGCTGTTTTCTTTTAGACAAAACAGCAAAGGAAGATATAAGACGTGAAGGCAAGAACAGAACGATTCTAACGCTAATGTAAATATCAGCCGGACCCATTGACCGTGAAATGATAACGCGGTAAGATCAAATTACTTTTGTCCGTTGGAGACAATAGAGTGTCCCACAACCGGGACCTGGCCTTTGTTTGTCTGAACAAAGAAACAGGTTTCACAAGGCCTACAGACAATGCTATGCCAAAGTAGGCCAGACTATACAGTACAATCTCCCTAAGTTCCTGTACGACGGTCCTCTAGGCGGCTATATTACCAGAGACAGAAGAAGGTGCCGGGTTTTTCAATTTATGCGACAAAACCAAATCGGGACTCCACTATCCCCATAAATTTTGAAGTCCTCTACTAAGGAAAATTTCCAGCGCGTCTAACGACCTCCAATAGATCGGGATCTCAGTAGATAAGACCTACGTGAATTTCCCAAGAACAATCCCAAGACAAACATTCAGCACATGTGTTATTTTGATAGCATAATTTATCTTTACATGCGAAACAACGCGTGAGGGCGACCAAACCGTGTCGAAACTCGCCCACACGAAACGGCAAGAATTTAAAAGAATTGGGACAGAGTACTCAGAAGACATTATTCAAGAAAGAAAATGTTTCGTAAATAAACAAGTCTTTGAACAACAACCACTAGTCTTTGAACAACAACAACTAGCACTGTATTGCAAACTCCCTGACGTGCACCACTCGAGGTACAAACGAGAGAAGAGGAAGAGTGATTGATTGAAATTCGGCTTCCCATTCGGATTTCGCGGCCCATCAACTCAATGTTTTATTTGAAATTCGCGGTACATTTCTTTGTTTTTTAATATCTTTTCCAGCGCTAAGTACATAAATAAATAAATAAATAAATAAATGAACAGATAAATAAATAATAAATAACAATGAGAGATTAGTAGGAGATGTAAATAGAAGTAAATAAAAATCGCTATGTACAAGTTTGTAAGTCTTTCTGTTTTTTTGTTTTTTTTTGTTTAAGAGGAAGAGTATACTGGGAGCTGGCTTATATATCCTGGCTGAGCTGAGAGAGCTCCCCTAAAGGGAGACTACTCCCGGGGCGATAACTCCCCAGGGGAGAAAACTTTTGGAGTCGACAGGACAAGGGTTAATCAAGAGCAAGATTAGAAGATGGCCACGTGGTATAAAGTTGGCGCGTTTGTTGATCCTTGCATATTTGTTCGGCTGCCAGTGAGACCCCAAATGACTGCCCGTTGTCAAGTAGTAACACATTTGACATGATAACAGTAAATTGTAAACACATATGTTGAATCCTGCTTGTGCTTGCTTTGCATTGAGAGCAGCTGGATACGCTATCATCGGTTATGCGGCGGTAATATACTCCCTTATAGGCTTTAGTGTACCAGGCACTACATGTACACAAAGATTTTTGATAGCGTGGTCAAACCAATTCTTTTATATAATTCCGAATTTTGGGCTGTTGAGATATTCATGAATGTTCCCCAATTGGTATCAAAGTGAAGCATTCGTGAAGGGGCATCTGATAGGCTGGGTGTGGGGTTGAAATATCGGCATTCTGCGCATGCGGGGTGGCCAAAGGGTATGAAAATAGACGTTTCGGAGCTAGGGGAGCCCCTAATGAGCCGATGGGGTCATATGAGGTATCCATGTGAAGCATTCATGATGGAGCATCAGACTGGACTAGTGGCTCGAGCGTTGTCACCATTCTGCGCATGCGCACACAGGGAATTTTGGGAAAAGGGTATGGAAATAGACGTGTTGGGAGCTAGGGGAGCCCCTAATGGGCCGATGGAGTTGTATGGGGTATCAAAGTGAAGCCTATGTGAAGGGGCATCCAGTCATGGGTGGATGCATGTACAATTTTTCCTGAAAAAAAACGGAACACGAAAAATCCGGGAAAATACCTATACGGGGTATGGGGGTATATAGGTCACCGGGCTTAACGGGGCTTGCCTATCAATAGAGTTATCTCCCCCTAGTTCCGGGGTGGATGTATGTAAAAAATTTCCTGAAAAAATACGGAACACGGACTTTATTCTAAATTACGTGAAAATGCCTATATGGGGTATGCGGGGTATAGGACCATCCTACGAAACCTATTTCTCGACATTTGCGGTATAGGTTGTGGGGTCTCGTTTTCTTAGTCTGGTAAAGACAAACATGATAGGAAGTGTCCCGGTGCAAACCGGTGAAATTTTTGAAAAAGTACGATATAGCCCCATATAGTCCCATACTGGGGGTATAGGACCAATGTTTGTCCCCCTGGGAAACCTACTTCTAGACATTTGCGGTATAGGTTGTGGGTCTACTTTTCTTAGTCTCGTCATTTAGAATATGATAGGCAGTGTCGCGGAGCGAATCGGTGAAATTTTTGAAAAAAGTCACCGAGACCCATATAGACCCATATAGTCCTATACTGGGGTATAGGACCGATGTTTGTCCCCCCGGGAAACCTACTTCTATACATTTGCGGTAGGGTTGTTTGGATTTGTTTGTCACGTCTCGTCATTTAGAACACGATAGGAAGTGTCCCGGAGCAAAACGGTGAAATTTTTGAAAAAATCACCGAGGCCTGGGTAGGCCCATATGCCTATACTGTGTAGTGCTCAGAGTTTTAGCATGGTTCGTCATGAAGGACAACTAATAACCAGGTCGCCCGGTTTTAGCTTGAACGACCTGTGGCTGTTCTATAGAGCCCGGGATCGAGGATATATGTGCTATATAAGAGTTGGCTTGGCTCTATTCGAGGTTCTTGGGTTTTGGATTACTGAGGGTACACACCAGAGGTCGGTGCCATCCTGACCACCAGGATCGGTAAGTTGTGCTTACTTGTCCCGGCACCACATTGGTGTTTTGAAGAAATTCGGGGGCCTGTTGTTTCGTGATGAAATAATCACCGTCGGAATTTACGCCATTTTTCACGTGTCGAGAGATGATGGTTTCGACGGTGAAATAATTTATCCTCTATTGTTTTCGCGTTTGTATCGCTCGACAGGTTAATAGACTTTGCCGGGTGATAACTGCGAGAATTATCCAAGAACCCAAGGGACCCCTTTTCCGACTATTTGCTGGGAAATTTATTGTTTTAAAATTCAAAATTATATCTCCACGTGGTGTTTCACTGTTACCGTTTCCCGTGCAGATGTATTTTCCTGCAGTGCTTGGAATTCTTGCGAATCTCTGTAGCAGTATTTCCTTGCAGGCTATTCTTATTTTGATTCGGTGCAGTTTGCTTGGTCGTATAGCATGAATAAATATTTATTCGTAGGAATCCGTGAGTGTTTTGCGGGTTAATAGACTCTGTACAACACTATCGGAATTTGTATATACTTTGCTGGTTAATAGATTTTGTAAAGCATTGATTTGCCTGGGGAATGAAATCGGCTGGTTAATAGATTTGTCGATTATATTCCATGCTATATTATGTTTGAATCTGTGAATCATTCCTTCTCATGTTGAGCGACAGTTGATATAGCCCTTTTCCAACTGTTCATGTAAGTGGAGGAGGATTTGGTTGTGTAAATTTGCGGAGAAGAATTTAGATCCGTGCATTTCGTTCGCCCGGGGAGAAAAGACTGACAGGCACGTGTTTCTGTCAGCGGCGTCCCCGTGCAATTCACTCTGTGGGCTTACAGGTTACGCAGCGTTATTTTTCTTTGTTTATTAGGATGTTAGATTGTAAGCTTTTGATGGCATAGTTTCTCGACATTTTGCCGAGAATTTCTTATTTTTCCAAATTAATTGCATGTCTTTTGATCTCCCAACTGACACGTGGTATTCCTGCACGGAGTGCACGGGCTCATCATAGGCTTCGTGTAATTTTAACTGGTCTTCAAAAAAGTTAGGTTAGCGTTGTTTGCGAATAAATGTGATAGTGTGTTAAAATAAAAGCAACTCTGTCAGTGAAATTTTATTTGTTTTCTAGTGAAATTATATTCCTACTTCTGGAAACGTTTTGGTTTTCTGCCTGTAAATTCCAAATTGTTTGCCGTATTCTATATACAAACCAGGTAACCGTTTGTATGCATGTAGCTGTAATGTGCAACTTTTGAAATTTACATTCACGTTTATTTCTCGTCGCGGTATTTGAGACCATACACCTTTCACGGTACTGGATACACTCGGTTGGCCGCTGTCCATTCAGTCAATTTAGGTCACTCTTTGGCTGGACATTCAAATTGCATTGTTCTGTTTTGTTTTCTTTGTCCAACTACAGCTTACAACAAACCAAGCGGTTTCGTCATTGGATGCACATGGTTTTCCTTCCTTGGTTCCATTTTACTTCTTGATTGTATTTTCACGTTCGCCAGTACGAACTCACCAAGGACAACCACTGTCCAACATTTTTGGTATTAACATTAACTTATCAAGGACAAGTACAGTCCAGCATTTTTGGCATTTGTTGATACAGCTATTTCATTCTTATCCGGATGTTGATGAAATACTTTCAAGGTCCAATAATGTCCTCTTTACGGGAAAATATTTTGATTCGTGGATTCAATACTGATTTGCAAGTATAATGTCTTGGTATTGTGCATTGTTACAGTACATTGACATCTTTGCATTTCCGACTTTGCAGACTGTTCTGTCTCCATTTACATACTGCGTACATGCATCTGGTGTAATATACATTTCTACATCATTTAGCCTACACTTGATTGTCTGCATGGATTAAAGCATCAGGTAATTAAGATTTGATTCGTGTAACGGGTTCTAGGTCATATAGGAACGATATAGATTTTGTCGGTGTATTTAAATCTTTAATTTACTCGACCTTTGATATTCCACTTGGAGTCTCTATCTTGGTATGGCAATGGCTCCAGTGAATTTATGTACGGCTAATAGGGAAGAGTTGAGCACCATTGAAGGATTGAATCAAGACCATATTGATGCAATATTGAACTTGCGGTGGCATACTCCTCCATCACAATTTACATTGGAAAGGATTAGTTTTGAAACTGCTATGGATTTGCAATTCTTCCAGAATTTAGAGAGTTTGCATTTGGTTTATATTCCATCATCTGGTTTGGACGCATGGCGTATGGTAAGAAGGCTTGATGCTATTGAGACAAGAATGGATTATCAAATGCAAAGGATTGAAATAGCTCAGCGTAAACGGCATATCGATGTGCTTACGCAAAATTTAGCCAGGGAAAAAGAAAATTTGGTAAGACGGCTTGATGCTATTGAGACAAGAATGGATTATGAAATGCAAAGGATTGAACTAGCTCAGCGTAAACAGCATATCGATATGCTTACGCAAAATTTAGCCACGGAAAAAGAAAATTTAGCCAGGGAAAAAGAACGTAATAAATTCCTTGACCAGCAGTTAATCTCAAAGGGAGGGGTGACAGGAAATTTTATTAGCTAAATTAGAACGGCTAGAACAGCTAGTTTACCCCAATCAATCTAGGTCCCCCGAAAGTCCTAGAAATAATTTTCAAGGAAATGTATTCTGTCCCATCAGACCAGATTACTACAGCCCAAATGAGCCGGAGAACAGGGTATACTCTGATGGTGTCGGTAATACAACTAATTTAAACTAGTTGGTGTTGAGTGTGGAGGCCAAAACTCGACCCGTATTGGAAAACAGGGCCAAAATTCGAAAGATTTTGTTTTGAATGTTAATTCCGGAAGTGGGTCAGTGGAACAAAATGTATTCAGTTCTGACCAAATTCCTCTTTCCAGTTCCGGGACTGAAGTTGGCTGATTAAGAGATCATGTTGACATTTCAGTTCCGGTTGTAAAGGAACAGGCTGATTTAAGTGAACCATTGAGCCAAAATGCATCGTCCAATCATTCTGTTCCCGAGGATTTTAGTGTTCACGTGGTGGCAAAGATGGATTCGGCAAGTGAACAAGTGAGGGATGTGATGCATTCCAGTCCACCATACTTTAGGCGTGACACGCCGGGACCTCCATTAATGTGTGGTCCATCGCCGGTAACCAGCGTTTCTGCATGTTCAGATGTGCTTGTGTTCCGGCACAAGCTGAATGTCCGCAGATAAGCTTGGGCCCGTAGAGCTCGGTTTCGACTAACAGATATCTCTGGTTAATTTGGCTGACAAGATGATTTGATTTTATTGTTGGTTTTAGGGTTGATAATACAAAAAATGTTGTGATTTTAGTGTTGGTGTTAGGGTGTATACATCCGAAAAAAATAATAAAAGGGTTTTAGGGATTATAAATACAATATCTTAAATTTAGGGATTTGTGATAGTTGTTTTGAATTGGGCCGGAAGTCAACAGTTGAGAATCAAGCTGATCATATGTATCTGGATTTTATATCTCCTTTAATCGTCCTGGATTCCCTTGATCCAATTTATTAACATTTTTAGGTCTCTAAGGTGAATTCTTCCTTTTGAATTTATGGTCTTCGGGTGACGCGAAGGTGACGTCACTTCTCTCTCCCGGACTATATTTGGAAATTATATGGTAACCTGATTCTCACGGAAAGCGTATTCCTGGAGAAGTGATTTTGTATTTTCGTCTTCGAGTTTTCGAAACTCATCGTGCCAATGAACCAGTAACTTGTAGAAGGATGAAACAACTGATTCGCCAGTAGTCTCATTCCAGCTGTGTTGCGGGATTGTTCCATATTTGCTCTCTCACAACTCCTGTGATGTGGCTCATCTGTAGAGTTTTCTCCATCTAATCACTGTTGGGAGAACATTACCAGTGAAAATTCGGCCAGAGATCACTATCTATCCTCTTGGAATATCGTCTAAAAGGTCACCGGATTTGTCCACTGTTTTGTAGGGAGGGAGGGAGATACGTCCCTGCATTCAGGCTTTCCCTCGGGTGGTGTTCAGATTGAATGTTGGGTTTTTATAGTCATACGCTGGGGAGATCGGGCTGGTAAATGACACCGCGTGGTGGAGTGCTTGCAGGATGTATAGACTCCTGCTTAATTTCCAAATTGCGGGACCTGCAAAATTTTAAATTATATCAGGACATATCAAAATTCCAAATTGTTAGGGTTTAGAATGTTTTGTGGATATTTGGGTTATTAAAAATTGTTAGGGATTATGATAGGAATATGAAAAGGAGTGAGGTACTATTTTTTCGCATTAACAATAACATTTTAAATTGTTAGGGAATTTGTAAATTAATAGCTAGTATTCCGGTAACGGAGGGTGATAGCTCAACCGTTGCCGGGATCTATTTTTTATTTTTATTTTGGGGGCGGGTAATAGCTTTGCCCCAACCTAGTTATTGGTAGGCTTTATTTCGTATTTATAGTCTGACAGGGCGGGGATTAGCTCTGCCCAGTTGGCATTCATGGTTAGGGTTTATTTCATTTTTGTGATCAGACAGGGCGGAGAATAGCTCTGCCCCGTCGAAATTCTTGGCTTACCAGCTGGATTTTTTAATTTGGTCCTTCAGTATTTCTTGAGGGAAGGGAGTGTAAAATTATTAATCATTCCCTTACGGGAAAGGTAGCACATCTCTCTGATAAAGAAGATGGGCTATGGGTATGCGTGGCATCATAAATTTGTAACGCACTTTTCAGAATCTTGGAAAAGTGGGCTGTTTTTAGTGCAAATGTGTACATTTTATAGTAGTGTACCTTCCCTGGTGGATAGGTGGACTCGTGATTTTATGATGCATTGACATTAGGATGTGTGGGTTCATGTCTCTTGTGTGGCGGAGGATTATGGTGTTTGTCGTGGTATGATTGACGGCATAACCTCATAGTCGTACATTTATAGCAATGCAGAATGGTGTTGCAAGTTGGAATGGTAGCATTCCAGTTCAAAATTTAGGTAGTTTAAGAATCAGGGGGACTTGAGAGATTTTGACATTTTGTTTGTCAGGTTGAAATTTTCAAAAAGGCACTTAATTATCAAGGGTGCATTATTTCATCTCAGAAAGATAGGAAACACAATTAAACACAAGAAACTATGACTATTTCTTTGAAGTAATTCGAAAAAATGACTTTCAAAATTTCAAAAATGTCACAAGTCCTAATTCCCCTTAATGCACTACTTTTCGGCATATTTACACCTGTGTATTTCCTGTGTGCCCTGCGACTCCTCGGGCGGTCTGACTTTTCGCCCCACAGGTCAAAATCTCCTTTTCTGTATTCGGAGATGTAGTGCAGAGTAGACCTAATGTTATGTTGACAAAGCTGGAATACATATCCCTTAATCGTGCAGGATGTAAATAATTCGTATCTTAATTCTGTTGACTGATTTCTATTTATTAATTGGTTTTACTCGCAAGCAATTTGTTTTTATTGCTTATCCTACATGTAGAGCTGCATCAAATTGATATTGCAGAGTCGATGATCGCTTCACCCTGTAAAACACGTGCCACAGTTTAGAAGTGTGGCAGGTGACAGCTTGACCTCGCGCGGTCTACGGTTGAGTGGGATTAGTACATGTATTTTAACTTTCATGTTTCAATTGACTAGCATTTTACATGTTTTACTCGCTCTTATTTCGGAATGATGACCACATGTCCTCAAACTGTAAGGAGACCATTCCTTTGATTTGGAAATTCGCTACCTTTGGTGACGGTGTGTCCGGGAAACTATTCTTCAGATATTCTGTTTCAAAGCCTATCCGCACGAAATATTCAGTGGGTAATCTAGCCTTATGCTGGGATTTTAGTATTTTTAGCTTTGTGAACGCGCTTTCTACAGATATTGGCGATTCTGTGTCTGCCCGGAACCCAGAGTAGCCACTGGGACAGAAGAATAACCCCCTGTGTCCGCTAACCTTCTCTTGTGTTTGTGGCGTCTATCTGTGTTAGGCGTAGGGTTAACGTGCGTATAGATAGGTTTATCAACCGAAACACCGGAATATCGCCCTTTTGGCACCGTCAAATTGTATCCTGTTTGGTTTGGTCTCCACTGCAGATCTTAACCATATTTGTTCCTTTAACATTTCTCGGTGGATTAACTATATGTGTGGTGTGTTGGCGTGTTTTATAAGGCTCCGTAAGTTTTAATGTAAATTGTGTGAGAACGTCCTTTTTTAAAACAGGGGAGTGTGTAGTGCTCAGAGTTTTAGCATGGTTCGTCATGAAGGACAACTAATAACCAGGTCGACCGGTTTTAGCTTGTACGACCTGTGGCTGTTCTATAGTGCCCGGGATCGAGGATATATGTGCTATATAAGAGTTGGCTTGGCTCTATTCGAGGTTCTTGGGTTTTGGATTACTGAGGGTATACACCAGAGGTCGGTGCCATCCTGACCACCAGGACCGGTAAGTTATACTTACTTGTCCCGGCACCACAGCTGCATGGCTATGGGTGTATAGGGCCATACGGGGTGGACATGTTGGAGTCTAGGGGGAGCCCCTAATGGTCCAGTGGGGTCGAGTGAGGTCTTATTTTGAAGCTTTCGTTGAGGAGCACTTGACTACACTAATGGTTCGTCCGTGTTCAATAGTCTGCGCATGCGCAGACTGGCCCGTAGTATAGAAAGCAGGCATTTTGGGGGTATGTGGGTGTGTGTTTGGGTTAGAGATGGGCTATTCACGGTTCGAATGGGTCGTGTGAGGTATCCATGTGAAGCCTATGTGAGGGAGTCTCTGATGGCGTGGATGTGGGGTTGCAATATCGTCATTCTGCGCATGCGCAGCCTGGCCATAGTATGGACATAGACGTTTTTGGGATCTAGGTGGGCCAATCATGGGCCTATTGGGTCGAGCGAGGTATCCATGTGAAGCCTAGGTCAGGGAGTTAGACTAGGGTGTTGTTTCCATTCTGCTGCGTAGGTCACCTGGATTGTGACGGTTTTACTAAAACTATCTCCAAACATAGAAGAGTTCCAATTGTTCCCCTTAAACATTCGGATGTTCAACCTCCGGGGTGTTTCGCGGCCCGGCAGGCCTGGCAGGCCTGGCAGGCCCCGGCCGCAGCGCGCGCGGGTTCTCCGGCCGCAGCGCGCACGCGCGTTCTCCGGAAGTGCACGTCATCACCGGTAGTGCGCGCGCGCGGCACAAAAGGTCACATCCAGGTCAAACGGTGCAATGTCCAATGAGACAATGTTGCGGCATCGATATAGTCAGAGCTTGAGCACAAAAAGGGGATTCTAGATTAACCTGGGAAAGATGGGCAGTTCCATTTGGACCAATCAGCGGTCGAGAAAAAGAGACAATCAGCTGTCGAGAGAAAGAACCAATCAGCGGTCGAACAACCAATCAGCGGTCGAACAATCAGCCAATCGAATTGGGGTACTCACGGTGTGCTTTCGCTGACGTCCGCGCCTACATCGGGGTTCCTGTACATCCGGGTAATGTTTTCTGGTCATGGATGGATTACCTTTGGCTCCATTCTAGGCCACTGATTGGCTAATACGGTGTTCAAAGCCGCTTTCATGCATTATGCTCATAGAACTTATAGTCATCAACTTAATTTATACGGGTTGGACGAGTCTTCACTCACCGAATACACGCACCTCAATGAAATGCCCGCTCCAAACCTAGACCAAAAACACGTACTTGGTCTGCGGGCTGATTTCATTGGCTCTCTATTTTAGTATAGTGCTCTTGCATTCTAACATTGATGGGCTACATTTTGGCCCCATCCTACACCACTGATTTCAGTTTGACTGAATCTCCACATTGGGCATTGATGCATTATGAATAAAACACACAAGACAGGGTTTTTTTTGGTGAGATCTCATTTTCTTTTTTATTCAGTAACAACAACAACGTGAGAACAACCACGTGAAAACTGAAGCCCAGAACAAGGGGCTTGTACATTGAAAGAACTGAAGCCCAGAACAGGGGGCTTGTACATTGAAAGAACTGAAGCCCAGAACAGGGGGGGCTTGTAATCTTAAGCCCAGAACAGCGGGCGTGTGTACATTGAAACAATTCAAGCCCAGAACGAGGCTTGTACATTGAAATGATGGGCGGCCCAGTCATAGACGAGTACATCGCGGTCCTCGGCCTTGGGGTACTCGTCAAACATCTGTACGATGGTAGATAAGGTCCTTCCCCGGCATCGATGGTACAGGTAAAACAAGCCATATTGTCCGAACACGCTACTGGTCAGGCTTTGCAACGTTTGACTGTTCCAACACCACGTCTCTGTGCCTTGATCCAGGAAGTCTGTTAAATCGGGATGGAGGGGTGGCAGGCCGTACGGGTCAAAGTATTCGCCCTGCTGTTCTGTCAAGTACACGGCCACCCAATGTTCACCGGGCCGATCCATCGGGTCCGTGTTGAGAACGTAAGCAGCAGGATACATACGGTCTAATGGGAACACATCTCGGGCGAACACCCCTTGAAAGACCATACGTGTCTGGGTCATTCTCCAGCACGGTGGTTATCTGGTCTGTATCCATGTTAGGTGGAGAAGTCACACAGGACGTTGCGCGCTTTGTCCACTTGAACGATGTTGTCAAACTCGGCGTAGCAGATCGCATTGACGGTGGTCGCCAGGGCTCGTGCAAAGTGGATTTCCAACCGTAAAATGACTTGCTTGGCCAGGGCCAGCTGATGGTCGTTCTCTAGGGTGGGGTCAGATCGAAACAGAACAACGTGTATCCGTTCGCGTAGTGCTCGTGAACCAAAGTGTTCTCCGTGCCTGCTGGAAATATGGGCATGGGTTCACTTTGGTTGACTGATGAAATTCCCATCGTCCTGGTTGATTTGACCGGTGGCTGCAAACAGGCTCTGATAGGCTTGAATGAAATTCCTGCGCCCAAAGTTCGGTGTTAAGGCCGTGGCTGGCACCTGTTGTCCATCCACATGCAGGGCCACAAAATTGATGCCGAAATGTTTGAAGTCAAACGGATTCTCTGGGTAGGCTCCGCTGAAACTGGTATTTCCCACACAGGCCAGGATCAATCGCTTGGGTAGTTCCCCCAGTAACAGGTTTTCTTTGTTGGCGCCAATATTTCCAGCAGGCACAGAGAACACTTTGGTTTGTACACGTCGGATAGGGTACTGGGCTGGTTTTGTTTCCAAGGCTTGCATGTGTCCCAATTGAACGGCTGGATTCGGTTTCACTTTTCGGACATACAGGACTGCCTCTTGGATGACAATCTTATAGTCTTATAATCTTTCCAGCACTAGAATTTGTGCTATTCTAAGATAGTGTTATCCCAAAATAACGAAAATACTGTTATACGATCACTTTCTAAATGATAAAAAATATATGATAAAAAATATAAATCTTATAGTCAGCTGCATGCCCCTCTACGTTAGTGGCCATCAAGGCGAAGGTCGGAGGCGCCCGTATCAGTCGGATTTTGATGGGGATCTTGTTCAAGAGGTACCGGTCTTGCATGAACATGTCTGCGTGCAGTCGACCCATGAGATCCACCGAGGCACTGTTCGCAGTGAAAGCCTTCCGTTTGTTATATCCCACATTGTCCACCGTGTCCATGTGCTCGGGTGTGTCCTGGTAGAATAAAGCGGCTGTCAGCTGAGATTTTTTAGCCTCTCGGCCATACGACAACAGTGTCTCGATGTAGGCTCGATAGCGGTACGTGTTGGTGGAGTCACTGATGAGTTTGTCGCTGAGAAAAATATCCATCGAGTGCAGCCAGAGATACGTCGGGCCCACCGTTGCTTGGTCAACGATTCTGGTGCCACCTCCAATGACGATCTTGGCTTTCACATACAAGTATGTATGGGCTGAATCCACATAGGCTGTATCCGCATTACTGATGGTGAACTCGATGGGCCCTGTTTCGTTGATGCTGGAGAGCGAGAGATGCTCCACCCATAATCCTTGTTCAGCACTGATCTGTGTGGGCGGCACGGTCCACAAAACAAATTCACTGTTGGTGGAGGGGCAGGACTCGGCGTGGATCAAGGACATGTTTAAGAAAAGATATACTTTGTCTTCGATGTGCGTCGCCGCTGGGTCGGTCGTCGACTGGTGCGTGGTCTCGGTGGGGCAGCTCTTTTATTCCCTACGGTGCGTTGTGCTTTGGCCACCAAGACGCCTCCCGCTTCTTTAGTCCGCCGTTTCAAGGCTTCCTTGGGTGCCGTACCCCCCAAGACATCACCGGCCACTTGCAGTCCACTACGTACCGCTTGTTTGCCGATTGCTTTCACCCCACGCGTCACCAAGGGCAGAAACGTTTTGACGATGCTGCCGAGTATGTTCCCCAGTCCATGTCCTCGTTGCATGCGTGCACCGCTAAAGACCGGAAAGCCACCCCCGGCCTGTTGGGCATAATAGTCCGTATAGCTGCGTGCATTGCACTCGTAAGGTACTTTCATTATGCAAAGTGGGGAGCACGTGCTTGTCGAAAATGAAGTGTCAACACCACTTTTCCTGGTTCGGATGCCACCGGTCTTCCCGTGTCATCTCTTATATCCACCGTGATCGTGTTGATGTCGGTTTGTCGTACGGGCAGGTAGAGCATGTGGGTGAAACTGTGGGTGACTTGATCTTCATACGTCTTTTTAATGGGGACCACCCGTAACAGAGGTGTGTTTATATCGCCCACGATGTGGTTGTCGACTACGTCCGAGTAGACGTAGAGTCCGTACATACCCGACTTCATGTCCATCGGGGTCTCGCCTTGGTGGGCGGTGGGACCAGCGAACGTCTGTAGATCGAAACCCAGCATTTGCTGTAGGATAGGACTCAGTACGACACTCGCGTTGGTGGTGACGATAAGCTGTGCCTTGTCGTTGTGTGCGTTGTAAGCGAAGTCTTGAAGGGAAAGGATTTGATGGGTTTTGAAGCATTTGTGACCTCCCGTAGAGCCTTATAATGCAACAGTTTTGACAGCCCACCCATGAACTCCTTGGGGGTATCGTATTGGCCTTCGGGGAGGGAGAGTCGGGTGTCTTTGCCTTCGTAGGTCACCTCGTACCAGACTTCATTGACTCGCACGTTGTACCACGAGTAAGGGTATTGGATATCCACGAGACCACATTCCCATCGTCCAGGTAAATGCAACGGTTGCGATAACTGGGTCACGTACTTGGCCACGGTGTTGTCAGGAAACACATCCAGCGAACTGTTACTGGGTAGGGTGAGGTAAAACATGGCGACTGAGCTGTGCTGCTGCTGCTGTTGGTTTTAATAGGTCTTGGCCTTGGGCGGTTGTGTCCGGCGTCGTGTTCGTTGCGTTGACTTGCTACGTGTCACGGCTCTGGAGATGTGGGGTGTCCTGATCGAGGGTGGTTTTTTGAAGGTCTGAAAAGAAGGTGCCCGTTGTGGTGGTGGTGTTTTGGGGGGTGACTCCGGTTCCCATTCGGATTCCCAAGAAGGTAGTGGGCCACTCGGCGAGTCACGCTGCATAAAGGCCCAGCGGTGGGGGTTCCCCACCAATTGCTGTGGTACATGCATGTCTTTCAAGCCTTGAGCGAAGACCTCCCATCCCCGAGGATCGGTGTGCGACCTGCGTTTACGCATCAGAACGTAGCGTGCAAGATCTATGGCGCTACGTTTCGTAACTTGTGTCTAATTCCGCTTAACCCGGGGCTAGGGGCCGTATGAGCCCATGTACTTCAAGATCCTCATGGTACTCATATGAACAGTCACAATCAAAGCGTGACTGAGATACATCATTCTTTAGATGACGACTTTACGGCGAATATTATGGATTAAGAATACTGATCAGCGATACGGATTTGATATTTTTGGAACATCATGATGTCTTGCCGGCATCATTGAAAACTGTTGACCGCTTCTCTCTTGCAGGAAACAAGCCTATGTTTATGTATACTATGATTGTCTTTTTGAATTTGGTGCTAATACTGTTATGTGGAAAATGGAATAGGTCTTTGGATTATGGACGCGGATATTCTCTAATGGACGACGGCTGGATTATGAATGACGGACTAGACGCTTGTAATTCACTAAATCCGTCATGTGGGTGCCGGAGACCACCTGATTCTGTACCAGGAATTCGCCTTTATCATTCCAAGTCATGTTAGGGTTCTGTTTCATCCGTTGTAATACCAGGCCAGCTTGTTTCTTGAACGAAGCAGGTACACTCTTCAGCACTTCGTCTTCCACCCACTGTGGGGCTGTGGGTGGTACTCCTGGTAATGGCGGCTGTTGGAGCGGTGTTGAGGTCGGCGGTGTGTCACGTGGTGGTGGTGGTGGTGGGGTAGTGAGGGTTTTGTATTGGTCCATGAACGTCATGTACCGTTGAAGCGTCTCATTGTACCGTTGTACTTTTTCGCTGTCGTTTAACCCCGGTCTCTGTAAGATCTGTTGCATCTCTCCATCGAGGGTGTTTATGGTCTTCACCGTAGGTGGGACAGGGTAGGGTGATTGGAGGTGTTCGTGTGGTTCATTGTCGGCCGAAGAGTCCACCCAATACTGGAACCAACACGGAAGCGGCCAACGGTGCTAAGATGGCCCCGAGAAAGCCGCCTTTCTGTAACACCTTTTTCTTTTGTGTTTGAGGGGCCCGCTTCTGGACTAGGGTTCGGAGACCTGTCTTATACTTGGTCAACTTGGTCTTCTGAGCCGGAGTCGGTGGTACGTTGCCTTTTAACAGATAGTACCCGATCTCGCACAGACAGCGTACATGGTCAGGGTCCGCTCCGCGTACAATGGTTCGGACTAACTCGGGTGGGGCCGTCTTCAATACACGGTGCGTGGGAGCGGGCTTCCGTACTCGCGCAGACATCATGTACAACTAATGCCAGAACCCACAACTCTGCTCTTTTTATCTATCTCAGAGAACAGAGACAAAGTCAACCCTGCTGTGGTATTCATTCTTTTTATTATCCCCATCATCAAACACACACACACCCCAGCTGGGGGAGACACTGTGAGTGTGTTTACATTATTTTTGCATGTACACGTGGTGGGCCTCTCCGGGAACGATGCCTGTCCGTAGTCGAAGATGTTCGGGGATGGCTTGCTTGAGGTCGAAGAGCATATACCCGTGCTGAGGGGTTGTGGCATCTTTAAAGGCTTCCAACGCAAACGGTGTGCAGCCGGGATACATCTGTCTCGCCAGGTGCAGCAGTTGAGTGGTATCTCTCGGGTTTTTGAAGACCACCAGGTAGTGGGCATTTAAGCTGATGTTCCGATGTTCTTTGTTTTTACTGAACAGATTCTGCACAATGTAGATGATGCTGAGCCGTCGATGGTGGCTGCCTTTGGTAAAGAGTTGGGTGACCCGCGCATCCGTTCATGAGATCATCCAGAACCACCAAGGTGTCGGGTTTCAAATCGGCCAGATTGGGTAGGCCTTCCACGAACGTGATGTGAGGCATTGCTGCATACGCTTCCTGCCATTCTCCGTAACACCACACGATTCTGGCAATAGGTGGGGTGATCATGCTGTCGGCGTGTTGAAGGAGCTTCCTGACGAAGTGCGTTTTGCCGGAACCCGTCGGTCCTGCGATGACGCAAGTGAAGGGATGCTGCCAACGCGGGTCCATGGTTGGAGGTGTATCCGCTGTCGTGGTAACCCGCTCTTGTAAATTTCGTACGAGTGAACTGGAGTGGTGGTGGTGGCTACAACGTCGGTCGTCGTCTGTTCACCGTCAGGGATGATGATGGTGGTGAGTACAACGTCGGTGGTCGTTGTCTGTTCGCTGTGAGGGATGAAATCCGGTGGGTTTTCAGGCGTAGTGGGTGTATTTGGTGTAGGTGTAGAGCTTGGTGTGAAGCTCGACGTGGCTTGTACACGGGGTGTGGTGGTGGTGACTGGGCTGGATACGGGGTTGACTGGTGCTCTCTGTAGACCGGTTTCACTGATGGCTGGTGTTCTCAGTTGGTTAAGTAACGTGCTGACATAGGCTACGTCGTAAAACACCTCCGTACAACACACTCAGCAGGGTTAGCAGTATCACCATAAAGCCTACTTGCGCTTTGCGCGTTTTTGGAGACGCTGTGTTCAGAGGCAGCTGCTGTTTGTCCATAGCACTGTGGTCGAACCTGGAATGAAGGATGACGGCAGCGGTGTCTGGCTTTAAAGTCGTTTCACCTGGTTGGCAGCGACCCAGGAATTGAAGGAACTCGGCCAGCCTTGCCATTTGACGAAATGAAACAGTTTGCCACGTCGACGTTCCGTTTTCAAAATCTGCTCCATCGTGTAGTAGTCTTGCTGTGTTTTTATGACAGGCTGACAGGTTTTTATGACAGTCTCGTAAAACGTCCCTAGCAACGGTTCCCCTTGGAGATCTTCCATTTCATAGACTCGCCACTGTCGGGGTAGGCGCCGTTTAATCAGGAAGTGCTCATCGCCGTTTAATCAGGAAGTGCTCACCGTGCCTTCGTCGGTTTGCAAATACAAAGGTTTGCACCCGGTCGCCGTTATGAGATTTGCCCCCGTTTTCGTCCGGATGGGTACCACCCACGCATACTTGGATAGGATATCGATGCACGTCAAGATATACCGATTCCCATCGTTGTGTTTGGCAAAGGCGCTCATTTCGACAAAATCCACTTGCCACTGGGCATATATTCCTCCCACGATGACCCGGTTTCGTAGAAAATGGCGACGGACAGTTCGATGTAAGGTGTAGGTGTCTTGTTTTCTTAACCAATCTCGGACTTGGGCACGTTGTATCCCCTGGGGTTTGGCCGCTCGGTAGAGAGCCGACAACGCACTATAGGCCGCCGGACTGTCGGGACTGTAGTATAAGTTATCCAACACCTCCCAGCGCTTCATGGTGACAAAATGATGATGGACCCTGGCTCTATCGTTTATTTATAATGGGTATATATTGGGCCGGAGTTTCTGATTTTCTTCATTGGCTTTCACAGTGTCCATGGTAAATGACCAGTCCAACTCGTCTGATGACCGCTTGATAAGCACTTGATCCACATCTACCACGGCATCTTCCAATGCAGACCATAGATCAGGGTGAAGGGTAAACTGCACTGTACCCCCATCTAGCCGAGCCAATTGAGCAAAGAAAGGGCCGCGTCGGATGTACACATCGTGACACAAGTGGATGAGGTCGCCGTCCAATTCACCAGACAACACACGTTTGAATTTGGCCCAGCCCTCTCGGGACAGACGAATGTGAGCCGGGCACGGTTGGGTAGGGTCCGCGTCACAGATGTCTCCCACCTCCTCCATGATATCGACCGTATCCGCGTACTCGTGCAGGAAAACCTCGGGGGTCAAGCTGAGATACGCCAGTGTTATATGCTCCGCCATGGTCAGTACGTGAATGGTACCAGATTTGGCTGCCTCCCGTATTGATAGGGACAACCCCGTGAGATCAAAGGATCAGGTGGTCATGTCACTGGGCTGACTGAGTCTAGCCGGGTAATCAATGGCATCGTCGTAGGGTTCATGGCTAGACAGTTCATTGGGTTCGGCCGCCGTTTCTCTCAAGGCACGAGCCCACTCCAACTCGTCTGATGACCGCTCGTCCGGTGTAAACAGCTGGTCCACGATAGGCACCACTTTCTCGAAGGCTATCCACAGATCGGGGTCTAGGGTGAAGCTTCGCGTAGGGTCTTGGTAGCGACCCAGGCGTGGGAAGAAGGGTCCACGGTATACGTAGATGGCATTGTCTATGTGGATGACGCGTCTATCGAGCTCGCCGCTCAACACCCGTTTAAATTTGGTCCAGCCGTCACGGTGTAGCGTAACCGTATTCGATACGGTCTCAGCGGGCGACCAGCAAACATCTCCATGGTCTTCCACGAGGGTGACTTTATCTTCATAGACGTGTAACCCCACTTGGGGTGTAAGGGGCAGGATGGCTCGTAGGATGGGTGCCATGCTTGATCCAATGACGATCGTAGAATGACGCACACTCTCTCTGACCCTCATATTTATAGTCCCACTGCCAATACCACAGCGCCAGGGTCAATAGGGCACAGACTATTGTGAGGCCAACCAGCCATCGCTGGTTCCGGCGTGAGCGCTCGTGGTCCATAGCCCGAGCATCAAGGATGGCTGTCATAGTCCAGTAGTGGTGCGTGATGGCACACCTCTCCCTCGAGTGCACTCTGTCGAGGACCGCTTCTGTGAACTCGTTCAGGATCTGGCGTCGCCCCTCGTTTGTCGTCGCCATCTGCAAACATGGACCGGACCACTGCTCGGTAACCCGTGAGTGAATTCACCACGGTGGCATGCTGTAAAATGCGAGTCGCATAGGGCTGGATCTCCGTCATGGCTCTGCAACCGTAGAAGTGAAGGTGTAGGATCCAGAGACGTGTTTTATGGACCATGTCACACATGCGCGCCAAGACGTCGGGTGTAGTCCGTGATACGTACTATTCTGATGGATTAGTCCAAAAAAGAGAACAACAACAACATAGACTACAGATCAATCCTTTTATTGTGCGTGAACATCATAGGAATGCATGTACTGACCTATCTGTGGGGGTTTCCCACAATGGCGTTCACCTTCGGGTCTTTCCAGTCAACGTATTCGCCATTTTCCCACAATGGCGGTGTATCCGCCATTATCCGCTATTTTGGAGCCGCCATTTTCCCACAATGGCGGTGTATCCGCCATCTTCCCACAATGGCGGTGTATCCGCCATTATCCGCCATTGGGCACTTCACGTCTGCACCTGCATTGGGGTATATGAGGGTCTTCATGCGCGCGCGCGCAATGCCGCTCAGTCGTACACCAGTACACCAGTCTCGATCCTCGACTTGGGGATAGTTGAACTGAGTGTGCTAAAAATAGATCACCAGCTAGCGTGCTACAAAAGGAAAGCGGCCTTGCCGTTTCATCAGACACTCTGTCAACCACCAAGATGTTCACTTGCACAACTTGCCAGAAGCAGTTTACTCGCCCAGAAGATTTGCGACAACACGATTCCTCCATCCACAACGGTACACTATATACTTGTATAACCTGCGCACAGTCATTTAATCGGGAGGATCATTTACTGCGCCACGAACGCTCACTCCACGAGGGCGCGAAGGAACAATGTAATGAATGTAGTCAACTCTTCAAACGACGCAGTCAGTTAAGACGGCATCAGCGTTTGATTCATGATCCGTCTCTACGGTTTGGGCGACAACTTCCTAATGAAGAGGAGCCGCGGAAGGTCAGACCCAATTAAGATAAGCCCGGGGAGACCAACGCCACTGGTGATGCGATCACGGAGAGCCCGCCTATACCCACAGTTCAGAAGAGCTTAGATATCCAGCCAGTCCCTAGCATTACTGTTGCCAGTCATACGCCTGACGACATCGGACATTTTCTGGAAGATGAAGTAGATATTCCTAGCGGTCTGTTACAGGACGCCCATCCAGTGAATGACATCTATCGGCGCCAATGGCCCATAATACGGCACATTTTCCCCCGTGATCGCCCCATTCCAGATGTCTACAATTTCCCACTGACCGACCTCACCCGTCTACGCAGCTACGTAGAAGCCATTTTCAATGACCAAGCTACGGTCTTCAGATTGAATGTCGCTTTCGGGTACATCTTACGTCACAAAGAGACGGACCAGTTACGGTATTATTATGCCAGTAATAACAGCCATGTGTTTGACCAACCGCTCACCATCATTAACCGGGCGTCGCTAGAGACGAAGCTGGAGAAACTGGACACTGTGGATCCCTTGAGATGGGCACATCGTCAACGCCCCAACACACAATGGGTCATAGAGAGGGTCACCAATGCTACGTTTTTCGTTACCAAGCTGACCGACCACCCCCATCAGCTGAATGCGCCACCCTTGCACTGATGAATAGCATAACATGCCGTATATACTCTCTATGTCTACATGCTGATCATTGACTTGAGCTCTGTAAACATTAAATGTGACGGTGCGTTAAATAATAAAACATGATGTTTGATATTTCAATTTTGTTTTGCTGTGAACATACTAAACATACCCAGGGCGGCTCCCCCAGCCTGAGTATGGTGTAACATTGGGGATAATAAACTGTACAAACCTTGCTGAACTTGTTGTTATTCATGACAACCGCTTTCTGCTATACTTGGATGAAATATATACCCCGATGTGATATATGTGCCGCCATCTTGAACATACGTGCCGCCATCTTGGATATGTCCCATAATGCACCGGGTCAAAATACTCGTTTCTGATTGGACGAGAGCTCTGTGACAGATTTGAAATACTCGCTTCTGATTGGACGAGAGCTCTGCATTGCGTCTGCGCATGCGCAGAATGATATTTCATCCCCGCACCCCAGCCCATCAGATGCCTCTTCACGAATGCTTCACTTTGATACCTCACTCGACCCCATTGGCCCATTAGTAGATCCCCTAGCTCCTAACACGTCTATTTCCATACCCTTGGGCCACCGCGCATGCGCAGAATGCCGATATGTCAACCCCACGCCCAGCCCATCAGATGTCCCCTCACCTAGGCTTCACTTTGATACCTCACTCAACTCCATCGGACCATTAGGGACTCCCCTAGCTCCCAACACGTCTATTTCCATACCATTTGTCCACCGCGCATGCGCAGAATGCCGATATTTCAACCCCACACCCAGCCCATCTGATGCCCCTTCACGAATGCTTCACTTTGATAGCTTACTCGACCCCATCGGCCCACTAGGGACTCCCCTAGCTCCCAACACGTCTATTTCCATACCCTTTGGCCACCGCGCATGCGCAGAATGCCGATATTTCAACCCCGCACCCAGCCCATCAGATGCCCCTTCACGAATGCTTCACTTTGATACCTCACTCGACCCCATTGGTCCACTAGCGGACCCCACAGATTGCCGAACACTTCCACGAAAACCCACGGTTTTGGGACTACTTTCGGTACGCGGAGGCAGACCGCATCACCGCCAGACCGCATCACCGCGGAGAAATACATGCCCCCAAGGTCACGCCCCATTCATCCCAGACCGGAAGTGACGTCATACCAGCGCACAACACTCTTGCGCACACCGCCCCAATACCGCTCCAATTTCAACCGGAAGTGACGTCATCTGCGCAAAAACACCTGCGCACTCGCCAAAATGGGTCTATCTTGCTCCCTCCCTACTACTTATGCCGTCTAGAAACGCACAATTGATTGGACAATCCAGACCTCTAGTCCGCGGGTTAAATCATCTAGTCCGAGGGCTGAACCAATCACTTCGGAGGTTAAATATTCAAGCCCGAGGGCTACATCGTTTAGTACAAGAGCTAAATATATATAACCCGACGTTTAGGAAATGTATTACAATTGGTCAATTTAGCCCTAAATGGATCGAATTAGACCTAGGGTTAAGAGCATTTAGCCCACGGGCTAAATCATCCAGTCCGCGGGTTAAATCATCTAGTCCGCGGGTTGAATCATTCAGTCCAGGACTGGATCAAATCAACCCGAGGGCTAAATCATTTAGTCCGATAACTAAATGAATATAATCCGGGGTTTAGAAAATGTATTACAATTGGTCGACTTAGCGGGACGCCCTAATGTCAGGCCTGTGTCAAGCCGTGGCAGGCCGTGTCAGGCCGGGTTATATTACGTGTTTCATACACAAAATTTCAACTATTTGTGGGTCTTCCTATAATATTTATACATTTCTACCCTTATCTAGTACTTTTTTATGCATAAATCAGTTATTATAATGCCCAGGATCGTCAATTTACTGTTTGTATTTACTATTTAAATATTTGTATATGTGTGTGTTTATTGGCATTGTATGGTTCATTGATGTTAATGTCTTATGGGACGGTTCAATTGCTATACCGTAGCAGGCCGGCTTATTTACATAATTACGTGCTTAATTTCATTATTTGTCTGTCAATTATTGTTATTTTCTTAGCAAATAAAATAAAGCAATTTATTTCATTTATATCGTCAGTGCGATCAATGACCGTGATCAAATTTGTTATCAGTACATGCAAACAATCGACCTAAGCCAGTAGGATCGTGAATAGTTTGAATACTGAATTGAAATCGATGAGACAGTAAAACTGTAACCCATAAACATTCAATTGATACAGAAGCATGTTCTTTATCACACAGCTTGTGATTTGACGTTAAAACAGGAGCTAATCCATACCTGTGGAGAAACCCTCTCAAATGAAAATAAAGTTTCAATTCCAAGGGAAGCTATTTGATGTTAAAATAATAAATAAACCATCCATACCTGTGGAGAAGCCCATTTTATTCCTTTTGGACCATACAAATTGTTTGCTTCACAGAGTCTCAATTACTCTTTCTAGGTGAGCAATTTCAATTTATTGTATCAGAAGTACAATGTATGGGCCCACATGGAGGTATAGAAATGCACCAAATAAACAAGACAAGGTTGTCCCAGCATGTAGAATTTCAGATATAATGGAATAAGTTGATAGAAAGGGCTTAAGTACATTGATTATTACCGTACACATAATGACATTAAGCACGAAATTATGTAAATAAGCCGGCCTGCCACAGTATAACAACTGAACTGCCCCATAAGAAATTAACAACAATGAACCATACAATGCCAATAAACACACACATATATAGACTGTTGCAAGGTTTAGCCATGGAAGAGTAAATTGACGTTCCTGGGCACAATAATAACTGATTTATGCATAAAAAAAGTTAGACCCAGGTGCCTGTTCACTCTGCTGATGCCGAGATGACAGGCACAGAACGATCCAGTGGCCTATCGCCAGCGTTGAAATAAACATGCAATTTTTTCAACCTACCTGCAAGCATATCCACTAAAACCAGCCTGTATGTTAATTCTGGGTCCCATACAATGATGTTATGCAGTAATTCCGTGTCTGTAGGGTCTGTACTATTTATTTCGAGTGAAATCCAGTCAGGAGCGAAGACAGAAACACGTCCGTGCCCGCTATCTTCTCTAAAATTATTACTCGAAACACGTCGGCGCGAGAAAACGCGCGGTAAACACGGGTTTGTTCAAATTGCAAACCTAAACACGTGATCGATCAAATCGACTCTTATCGCACGGGCTGTCCATGCAACGATCACTGTCGAGTAAAATGTCGAACACGAACAGAGGCATCGAGTCCATAGTGAAAAATGTATTACCGTATAATTTGAAAAAGGGACAAAAAATCATACTAGACAATTTATGCAGTAAACACAATAATAATAATAATAATAATAAACTCTATTTAAACACGGACAAACCATCAGTATACACTGGTTTTCGCGGCAGCCGTGGGCTAAAACTGATAATATATAACAATACAATTATACAGTAGATAAATACAACAAACTTATCTAAAGAAGAATCTGTATATACAATTAAATGTCAATTAAGAAATTGTGTATATATGGGGATGAGATGAAATAAAATAATAAAAATAATAAATAAATATATATGGAATAATTAGTGTGAGAGAGTAAATATATCCATGTAAAACTGTGCACATTTACGCTTAAAACAAGTTAAAGTTTGACAGTGACGGATGTCCACTGGTAAATCATTCCATAGTTTGGCACTAGATATACTAAAAGAAGATTGATGTAAATTCGTACGACTAAAAGGGATCCTTAATGTAGTCCTATCATAGGAACGAGTCCTGGTACAGTTTGATTTTTCTAAAATATTGGATAAATAAGATGGAGCAAGATCATTAAAAGCTTTATACACTAAAACAGATTCTTGAAATTTTAAACGATAGCTAAAAGGTAACCATTTGAGTTTACAAAATAAAGTTCTAGATGGAACAGTAAAATCACAGTCTAAAATAAGACTAGCGGCACGTTTCTGAAGACGTTCAAGGCGAACAGTGTCATAGACGGTACCGTGCCCCCACATATTACAACAAAAATCAAGATGTGGAAGAATAAAACAGTTGTAAAAGGTTAAACGAGAATGGAAAGGCAGGAAAGGTTTAATCTTACGAAGTAAAAACAGTTTGGAAGAAATTTTCTTGCAAATACTGTCGACTTGATTCGTCCACACCAAATTTTCAGTAATGTAAATGCCAAGGAGCTTTTCACATTTGGAAGGCTCTAAAACAGTTCCTTCGTGGTGTACAATAATTTGATCATCGTCAAGATGACATATTTTCTGAGTAGTGGTAACTAGCATAGATTTGGACTTTTGCATGTTTACAGTTTACAATGTACCGTACTAGGTGTTTTTCCAACAAGATTTGAGAAAAGTCATTGCTTCCAACTATCGTCACTAGTGCTGGAGAGAAAAAAGAGAAAGAGTGAAAAAAATTATACCGGTAATATGAAAAAGGACAATTCAACCACCGGGATGAATCCCATGAACCCTCTTTACCTGGTGTATTCGGGAAGTGTCCACGCCGGGGGGTGGGGGGGGGGTTCTTCCTGATATGCTCTTTACCCCTTGAGCTAGGGGGGCTCAAAATTACCACACTGTGGCCTTGAGTCAAGCTGTAGCAAGAAATGTGAAACTTAAATAACAAAAATAATGAAACTGGACACTTCGATCACGTCTCATTGACCTAATTTTAATGAGATATTTTTGTTTGATTTTTTTGTCATATAATTTATTTATGTGTTTTCGCCAAATCTTCAAGATCAATTAGTAAATAATACTGTCATGTGAAATAAAAAGGTTCTTCCCTACTTTTTCTTGCATTAAAGTAGGAATATTAAGCAGAAATGTCAAAAACATCATTTTTCCTGGTGCCGCACGTGGCCGACATTATAAATTTACCCATCATCCTGCCCCCCCCCACCCCCCATCAGAACTGGTGGTGCGCTTCAATTTCCCCACTTTTTTTCATGACGCATACTATTTATCATTCGAATACAGTTAAAGAAAAGCACATAGTATTAGTGGTATCTCCGTTGCAGAGACTTCTGATGGATTTCGTTCGGAAATATATTTGGTCTTGGAAATTTTCTGTGTCGCCATATTGAAAGTTGAAGAAATGACCCCAGAAGCTGGCCTTCGCTGTACAATTCTGTCTCTTTGACAGCTGTGGATATTCAGAATTGAGAGGCAGTTTTCTGTTCTTCCCTCTGTTCGACATTTTACTCGACAGTGATCGTTGCATGGACAGCCCGTGCGATAGGAGTCGATTTGATCGATCACGTGTTTAAGGGCAAACCTAAGAAGATTGAAAATTACTGATCGAAATGATAGTCATAGGCAGTGTTTGCCAAATATCTCCAAAATGGCTACAAGGATTTGGATGAAAATTTCGCATACATTGGTTCAGATTGTTGTGGTTATTCCATTGCAATTAGAAATCAAATATATTCCTATTTCACCAAGAAATCACTCTTGCAACTTACCGCATTGAACTGTAAGGATGCCTGGGTGCATTACTTGGATAGAAATTTAAAAACGCCCAATAAACTTCCTTTAAATCAATCACAAGAAGATCCTACACGGATAATTGGGAAAGGAATTGAGAATGGCTTCAAAATTGAAAATTTACAAAGAGGAAATGAGCACAGGATATAAATGTTGCACTGCCATTTTCTGCAAGTACTTCTTTTACAGAGGAATTGAATATTCAGTTGGTAAATTTAACCCTTGATTACCGAATACAGCAGACATAGAACCATATTACACGAGTATACACGACGAATATTTGGGGGGTTAATCTACATGTGTATGTATACAGTATACTCCCCCCGTTTTACATAAGAATGGAGCACATGGTCATTGAGTTATGACCTGCTACAAGGTAAACATGCGTTGCGTAGAGTTCTGACCTGTTCTGACATATTTATTCGCGCTCATAGAAGAGTATTGCACTTAACTATCATATTACCAACTATATACAAGCATGATTATTGCCTATACAAACAGTTTTTGGACAGATACAAACCACAATTGATGGGTCGCTTTCCTCCATGTGTTGTTGTTGTGTTGGAGGATTCCACACTTACGCCACACTATCGTCCGCCAGCAATTCGTATCTGATCGAGTATATGAATAAAAATGCCCAGCAAAATAGTACTACAGGTATCAGATACTAAAAATGCAAAAAGAATTATTGCGCAAGTAAGAAACGACTAGTGTCCTAGAGAATGTATTTACTAAATCCATTTACAAAAATTGACAAAAATAACTTGGAGGGCACGATGCATGGTGACGTCATGGTTCGCTGATTTCCGCAGGAATCGTCGGAAAACCCCGAATGCCATTTAACTCCCAACAACTGAGGCAAACCACCCAGATATATAGTCCCTTCACTAAAGGATAATTATTAATCAATAGACGATTTAATTGATATTATGACAATCCATTAATACATACTAAGGGAACATGTAAGGATTCGTTACACTTCGGGATGTTGAATGAATGTTAGATTTCCGGCGCATGTTTATGCAGTCAAGGTGCTTGACCCAGCCAGTTTGTGACGATGAAAATGGCGGGCGGAGCCTTTTGAAAAGAACGTAAAAATACACATGGAAAGAGGTTAATAATCCAACATTTGCTTCATTGTGTCTCCCTTGGCAGGTAGTATTTCACTTGATATAAGTGACGATCTTGCTCTGTGTCCAGTTGTCAAGGACGGGTAATATCATAATATTTATTCTGTACTATTAGTAATATTGTAAACAATACAGCGAATATTACCTACCCATAATTCCAAGCGACAAGTAAAGTGAAGAAGATGCAATGGCGGATCATTTGTCACTCATTTCGTGCTTGCAAATTTTCCATTTTGAAGCCATTCTCAATTCCTTTCCCAATTATCCGTGTGGGATCTTCTTGTGATTGATTTAAAGGAAGTTTATTGGGCGTTTTTAAATTCCTATCCAAGTAATGCACCCTGGCATCCTTACAGTTCAATGCGGTAAGTTGCAAGAGTGATTTCTTGGTGAAATAGGAATATATTTGATTTCTAATTGGAATAACCACAACAATCTGAACCAATGTATGCGAAATTTTCATCCAAATCCTTCTAGCCATTTTGGAGATATTTGGCAAACACTGCCTATGACTATCATTTTGATCAGTAATTTTCAATCTTCTTAGGTTTGCCCTTAAGTTTGCAATTTGAACAAACCAGTGTTTACCGCGCGTTTTCTCGTGCCGACGTGTTTCGAGTCATAATTTTAGAGAAGATGGCGGGCACGGACGTGTTTCTGTCTTCGCTCCTGACTGGATTTCACTCGAAATAAATAGTACAGACCCTACAGACACGGAATTAGTGCATAACATCATTGTATGGGACCCAGACTTAACATACAGGCTGGTTTTAGTGGATGTGCTTGCAGGTAGGTTGGAAAAATTGCATGTTTATTTCAACGCTGGCGATAGGCCACTGGATCGCTCTGTGCCTGTCATCTCGGCATCAGCAGAGTGAACAGGCACCTGGGTCTAAAAAAAGTACTAGATAAAAGCAGAAATGTAGAAATATTATAGTAAGACCAGCAAATAGAAATTTTGTGTATGAAACACGTAATGAGTTTGAATAAGCCGGCCTGCCACGGCCTGACACGGCCTGCCAATCGGCCTGCCACAGGCCTGACATAATAATTTAGGACGAATTAACCCGAGGGCTATTTGTGAAATTTTGTCTACTAGCGCCAACCATAGTCGGTCCCGTGTTGTACGCCATAGAGAATTTGACGAATTCGTGTCCATGTTTTTGAACAAGTATGGGTAAGCCAACGTGTACCAACATTTTGGTTTAGCCCTTGATGGCGTGCCGAGGGGATGGTCAAATTGCAAAATTCAGTAAGTTGCAATCCTACTGTCTATTTAAAAAAGAATTAAAAGCAGAATATGCCATCTTTTCAATACCTAATAGACATCACCGTTTGGCACTAACTCGTTTCAGAGTGAGTGCACATAAACTACAAATTGAAAAGGGAAGGTACAATAATACCCCGCCGGAACAACGGCTATGTGCCACTTGTCAGGTAGTTGAAGATGAAACACACTTCCTACTCAAATGTTCTCGTTTTAAGATACAGAGAGTAGCCCTGTTTGACAGCATTGCCAATATGATCCCTGGTGTAGTGGACAACACAAATGATATGTTTATTTGGTTAATGTCTGCGATTTCGCAACCCATTGTAACTTCTGTAGCAAAATTTATTTATGAATGCTTCTCAATTATGACGTAATGAGTCTTTGGGGTGTTAGCCTAATACATCTCTTCTGTCCACTAGACATGGCCATATGCCTACTACTGCGTAATGTTAGATTACTGGTCTAGTATAACCGTACAAATCTTCTGCATTTGTATCTATGTCTTGAAATGTAACTGTAGAGATTTTCAAGGTGTACTTGTGTCTTATATGTTTGTATTGTATTGCTTTTAGCCCTCGGGCATGAATATGCAAATATTTTATCTATCTATCTATGTGCAAACCTGACTGTGTCACCAGCGCGCACGAGGATTACCCAAAATGCAAACCGTGCACGTGTTCGGAAAAAGAATTCGTCCACTGGCAAACAACATGTCGGCTGTTAGGAGGGCAAGGAAGAGGCGCTCCTCAGCGTCTCCTAATATCAGTGGACCAAGCCCTAGATTTATTAGGCGAATTAATAATGGTGGTCAAGATTCATTGAAAAATAGAATAATTAATTATATAGCAGAATCAAAGTATGAACGCGCTATTACACTTTTTATGTCTAAACAACTGTGCAGGGAGGCCGTCCTTGGAGCGGTGGGACAAGAAATCAAGAGAGAAGTATGACAAATAACACACTGTTTACAGAACATTTATAATTTCAAGTCATAATTTATTAGTATTTAGGTGTTCATTAAGACATTAACATTACATTTTTCAGAAGAACACAATTGCCACTATGGGCTACGTCAATGACCTTTTTTATGCAGGATAGACATTCTTTATGAGAAAATAGAGGCCATAAAAACTGTCATACACATATATATGATGGAAACACTATATGTAAGATACCTATATATTTCATGACTATGATGATTGCAGTCAATTATGCTATTGTCAACCAAATTCAGTTCTAAGCGCTAAAAACTTTCTTATGCATACTATTTCCTTCTTCAAGTATTCACTGTAGACGTTGCGTTACATCTTTTCAAGTCTGCAAAACGCTGATAGACGATATAGTTGAATAGTCAATACAGTAAGAAAATGACATCAGTAATTTTGATTTGTTACTGTTTTCAGTTTGCAAATGTAAATCAACAACCAACATGGTTGTATGAAATCTATAAAAAAAAGTCGAGTGAAATTTCAGTCAAGTAAGAATGCAAATTGATCCCACTCAATACTTGAGTGAGATTTTCACTCAACTGAAGTGGTTTTAACTGAAAATGATTGAAAAGTAAGTCAAGCTGAGTGAGAAGTAACTCAAGCTGATTGAAAAGTAACTCAAGTTTGAGGGAACAGGAACATTTCACTCGAACTTGAGTGGAACCCTTCCCTTTAGACAGTATATATTGTGTTGGTCATTACACTTTGTTTCTTTATTTAATTTCTCTTTGTAGCTGCAACAGTACATGTCTGAGACTGTATAATCAAAATCTTCATGTACCGGTATTATAATTTCATATTATGCCATTTGCAGTACAATACGATCAACCGATTTTTTACATTCAGATGAAGAAATTCGTAAGTTCCAACAGCCACTTTTCTAAGGAACTTCAGCCAGACACCATCGGGTCATTTTCATGGAGAAATACTCTCCATGAGTGTAGAGAAGAAATGCCTATATCAATGGAAATGCTGAATGCAGTGTTCCCAGCTGCGAGCCAAATTGCGAGTTACTACAACAGCATGGGACCCAACCAAAACAAAAGATTGGCCATCTTCAAAGTGTGGATTTTCTGTAGCATTTCGAATAAGTACGAATACGTTCATAAACAGCTTCTGTTACTTTCGTCCCTACTCTCCTGGGGGAACAACGCGAGAAGCCAATGTGCGGAAAAGTCTTATATTAATGGTATTATTATTTGCTTTCTTGGGATTTTCTCATGAATAAGCAAATTAGTTGTATTTTAAGCAGGACGCCGTTTACATACAGGTATTAATATGGTTTTGAAGTGACAGATTCCAAGATCGCACATTACTTCCACGACGACGCCTTCCAGTTGTTAAATCGGGTACCATTGGAATACGGTATTGCCTCCCACGCCTATATTTTATGGTAGATTTGACCTACATTTAATCCTTGTACACTATTAAAACGCAAATGTTTTTATTTAACATCTAGAGAGTTGGAAGAGGGAAAACATTTACAAAGTGTTGTTTCACCACTTTTAAGTGCTGGGTCCATGTAACAGCTTAAAATTTTCCATTTAACACATAAAAATGATGAATACAACACTTTTTAAATGTTTTCCCTCCTCCAACCCTCTAGATGTTAAATGTAACATTTGCGTTTTAAGAGTGTATAATCGACGGTAAATGCGTCAACAATGGTGAAGGGGGTTGTATTTTAGGCGAAAGTGTGCGTCGCGCATCCAGTTAAGATAGAAAGACGTGTGACGCAAAAAGGGATGTCGCCTTTGAAAACACGACGTCGCCTTTTGTGTCGCCTTTTGCAATGTTAAGGTGGGTCCCTGGTCATTTCACCAGCTGAAATGTAAACTTACAAGCATCGTCGTTCAACTCATATCATCGAGAGAATCAATTGGAGAGGATGGCCTTTTAGTTTACCGCTCAGCTTCAAGTTATGTCCAAATTTAATCGGACGAGTCTCAGTTGAAAAACTTGGAAGACAAATTTTTCGACTGCCGGAGAATAGGTAAACCACTTTCCTTTCCTGAATTACCCTCGTGGGATTTGCCGCTCGAACGCATTCAAATGTCCGTAGTTGGAACTGGGAACGTCCGTGGATGAAGCATTACCACGCTGCATTTACCCGTGTAGGGGTCTCGCCATCTTTTGCAGGATTCATGCAGAAACCAATAACTGTTCTGTCCAACTGTTTTACTGATCGTTAAACGTATATTTATCTTCAAATATACTTAACGCATATTCAGTGTGTTACAAAACGGCAGTGTCACACAGTTTGAAGGCAGCTTTTTGACAAATTACCTCAGAAGTATATGTTGCGGAAATATATATCGGTGAATCGCGGCTGATATTAATTCGCCCAGTTAGACCGTCGTCATGTTCGTTTACTGTGGCAACAGATTACCTTGGGTCAACTACCGCAAAGTCCGTGATACCCTTACAGCGCTAAATGGAGAGGCGCGAAGCAGAACGAAATGAATGCCTGGTAGAGCTTGGCATTAGCCGTGACGTTGTCCTGAATTCTGACGTCATCAGTCACGCCATCCCACAGGCAACACTGTGGCGCCCATGTCCACCTCAAAGCAAAAACGTGGCTTCAAAAATTGTAATCAATATAATACGTTATCGCTCTCAACGACAGTAAAATACTTGGCTATATTTCTTTAACAGTCTAACCTTTGTAATGGGAACGTATATAAAATAAAGTAAGTATTGCTTTAAATTTGACACGTGACGGAAAAGGCGACGTCCACTTTTGAAACGCGAAGTCACCTTCCGCGTAGACCCTCTGTCTTTTGCAAGGCGCCGCGCAACACACACTTGGAAGAAAATACAAGATCATATATAGATCATATAACATTATCTTATCTTATCTTATATATGTCGGCCTAAATAAGAAATGTTAATTTGTGAGCAACTTTCTGTGTTAGGCAAATGACCGAGGAAGAGGGTCAACGAATACGCAACATGAGGATGGGGTTATATATATAGCTTTATTTACTGAGGGTGACTCTGTCAGTTACAAAACTGTTCTTCCCGGAGGCCCTCGAGAAAAGATATTAATACATAACCAATAATACAATATTCTATATACATGATATAGAGAGATGAGAAGGCAGAGATTAAAGTTGTTCAATAAGATGAAAAGACGGCATGAGTAAAGACAGGTTTTTTTTTGGTTTTTTTTATGCACATGTAGTTTGTTTTATAGTTTTCATGAGTCTGGACTTGAAAGCACTGAGAGAAGGGGCTTCCCTAATATTACTATCAAGGGAGTTCCATATCAGTGCACCTGAATAGCTGAGACTTTGTTTTAGGTAGTTTGTTCTGGGTCTGGGAAGATAGAGCTTATTGTTCTCAGCTGATCTAAGATTTTGGGTGGTAATTTCATTGATATACTTGAATAGAGAATTTAGGTAAGGTGGACAGAGATCATGGGTGATTTTGAACATGAAAACAGCTTTTTGGTAGGTTATCCTCTCATGTACACTAACCCAATTAAGTTCCTTGAAGAGTGTTTCTGTTGGAGTCAGGTAGTGAGATTTCAGAATTATTCTGGCTGCTCTTTTTTGAAGCTTGAAAACTCTATCCAACTGTGTTGTCGTTGCATTCCCCCATATTGTCAGGCAGTAGTCTATGTGTGGAAGAATGTATGCATTGTAATAAGTGACCGATGCTTCTTTCCTGAGAAGGTGTCTGCGTCTGTAGAGGATACCAATTTTTGATGAGATCTTGTGGCAGACAGAATCAACATGATCATTCCAGCTAAGAGTTTGGTCAACAGTCAGGCCTAAAATCTTGTCTGTATTAACATTTTGTAAATCTTTTCCATTGACAGTGATGTGTAATGTATGATCATGCTTTTTTGAGTTGTGTTTAGTTGTGAGAACCATAATTGTTGACTTAGATGTGTGGATGTACATTTTGTTATCATGACACCATCCCTCAATGACTTCCATGTCCAGACCCATGATTGTTTCAAGCTCAGCTAAACTTGTGGCTGTGTGGTATATAGTAGTGTCATCTGCGTATAGATCAATAGTACTTGTCAAATCACATAACAATAAATCATTAACATACATAATAAAGATCAGTGGTCCAAGGATAGACCCCTGAGGAACACCAGCCTTAATAGGGAGAGGATCAGACATGTGATCATCGATAAAAACAAACTGTTGTCTATTATATAAATATGACTTCATCCAGTCAAGTGCTTTGGTAGAAAATTTATAATGTTTCAGTTTTTCTAGTACAATGTCATGGTTCACGGTATCAAAAGCTTTCTTAAAATCTAGTTTGGCACAGCCTACAAGGTGTCCTTTGTCTATGGAGGCTAGCCAGGACTCTACCATTTTGGTTAAGGCGCTTTGGCAAGAATGCTTTGCACGAAAACCTGACTGACTTTCGCACAGCAATTTGAAAGTGGATAAATAATTGTAGAGAGAGTCATGGATATGTCGTTCTATTATTTTGGAAATGGATGAGAGCACAGATATGGGTCTATAGTTTTCGCAGAGCTCTGGATCACCAGATTTGAAAAGAGGAATTACCTTGGCTAATTTCCATTTTTCAGGAAATTCATTTTGCTCAATGCTCATGTTTATAATGTAGGTAAGAGGTTCAGCTATTATTTGTGCAGACATTTTTAAGAATTTGGGTCCAATGAGGTCGGGTCCAGTACTTTTCCTTGCATTTAAGTTTATTAGATGTTTATACACTGATTCTACTTTTATTGACGGTATGTCAAACTGGACATTTTCAGGCACCTTATCATTTATAAAATTTATCAGTTTTTCGTGTGGGCGACTAGATGGTTGCTGAGTGCTTGTGGGGTTCTGGAGAGTTTTAAGAAGCTGTGTGGGAATATCTGTAAAGAAGTTGTTGATTTCATTTGTGATTTGTCCTTTATCAGTTAAATATTCACTGTTGGTTTTTAGCTGCAAGTAGTCACTGGTTTACGGCCCTGAATTTACGGCCCTTAGGAGACGTGCTGTGCCTTGGGCGCTCAAATGTCGCCCGTCACCTACTAACAGTCTCCTGTCCACATTACCATTCTGCAACTGGAAGGAACTTTCTAAGTTAACAAATTCTAGATCGTAGTAGTCTGCAAGTTCCTTGAGGCGGGCATTTACCTTAGCCACAGTCGAGTTCAGGTAATTAGAATCCATTCTAGGCGGAATTCCACAGACTACAATGTTGGTTTCTGGTGAGTCCTTGTATACTGTGTTGAGTAGAGTATCATAATCATTGACAATTGTGTCAACATTAGTACCATTTGAGCAATCATTTGTGCCGACCTGGAGTATGATTGACTGATATTGTGTCAATGGTCTCATGGCTTGGAGTTTGCAGTCAAGTTCGGTTATTCGAGAACCTCTGAGAGTTTGGACTTGAACTCCTTCTTTCAAGCCTCTTGTCTTGATTCCCTGTAGAAGGGAATCACCAATGATGAGAACTGTGGCTGGTGTCATTGAAGACTCTGCATTTACCAAGTCATTCCTCTGGTTTCCTGTTGGATCACTCACATAGGTAGTTTGTACAGCAGGCTTAACTGGTGGCTTGTTTGTCATGTTTGTTCCATTTCCAGTGATAACCTGTATTGCACAACTTAGGCCAGGGGACTCCTTACTGGGTGTGGCTGTTTTCTCGAGTGAATTTGGCTGATGAGCATTCTGTTTAGTTTGTGGCTCCATTACCAGTGGGACCTCTGTCTGTGTTGTTGAGTCTGAACTTTTGGAGCACTTTTCTACCTGTAGTTTGGCTTGGAGGTCTTTAATCTTTTCTTTCAGGTAAAACACTTCTTGTTAGAGCTCAGCCTTAGTTTGCAACAGATTTTTGAAACAATCATCACAGGAACAGTTGTGTGTACCCTCTAATCCTGTGTTACTACAGCTTAAGTGGGGACTACCTGCTGATCTGTTATGGCCCACCTTACTCTTTGGGGTTGATGTGCTGATCAAAGCACTTGTCTGCCCCCCCTCTGGTCTGCCTTCTGCATTCAGTCTTATTTCAATGCTGTTTATGAGTCTCTTCACTTCAGTTAAGCTATCTTCTGTAGATTTCTCACTCCATGTAGTTTTACTTCTTGTTTTGTTGAATACCAGGTCTTCAGGTTTAAAGCCAGGAAAATTTAGTTCTGCAGAAGAGTTCATGTTTGTCTCAGTGCAGGCAGCCTTTGTTTTGTCAGCCATCTTTGTTGTGTCTGCCATATTGGATTTCTGCCATATTGGATTGGTTGATGATTGGATTGGTTGATGGATTTCTGCCATATTGGATTGGTTGATGATTTCGATGGCGCTATATTCAGCTAAGCCCGGAAGAAACAAATTCATTCAGGTAAAGTGAATATGAGCTATATGCAAAGCTACTGTGATGTATTACATGTAAAATATTGTAGTTTCACCTCCATTGACCTGCTATAGTTACCCGAGAGGAAAATTGTAAACGATTGAGTGATAAATACGACGATATCTCTTTTTTTTAAGGAATACACTCTCAATTACATGTTTAGCGTTATAACACTAAAAGCGAGGTTCTGTTTGAGCACACGTTCCGGCCTAATCGCGTTTAGGCTGTGAACACATGGAGTTTAGGTTATAAACGCATAGACGTTTAGGATTTAAACCGATGTGTTTAGATTTAAAAGACCTATGTGTTTATAACCTAAACGTCTATGCGTTTATAACCTAAACTCCATGTGTTCACAGCCTAAACGCGATTAGGCCGGAACGTGTGCTCAAACAGAACCTCGCTTTTAGTGTTCTAACGCTAAACATGTAATTGAGAGTGTAAGGCATGGAATTTAGGCAGACTTTAAAAAACCTTGTGATGAAATGAGTATGTTACAAAAGAACATATTTTAACGTACCGGATCGTTATTCATTGTCATTGAAAGCGTGCAATCGTAATACTTTGGATACATATCATATTTTCAATTCCTACAAAAAATATCATACAACGAACGTCCCGAAATTGTACATTCTCCGTTTATTGACACAATATCAATAAAATATTTCAGTGCTAATATTTCACATACACTATATCTTCTCAGTTTCTTTTGTTCCTTCTATTCCTTTTCTTTCTGTCATATGTCACTGTTAATTTTTATTTCTGTATGGACGTAAATGCTTCACCTGGTGATTTAACATGATATATTACCATTATTGTAATTCATGTTTTCACTTATTCAGTCTTGTTTGGGTGTGAAATTGTGGCGGCAAGGAGCCACGGAAAAAGTGTTCAAAACCCTGCATGATTTCGCCGTTTCGCAGGGCTTAGGAGCGGCCCGAAATCATGTAGATATCTTGAGCCAGCACCATGCCGATGAACTCGTGCTTTGGAAAGAGTCTATTGAGGTAAAGGTCTCATTTACTGCTCCATTGCTACATTTACCTCACGTACCATCGTAAATTGCAATTATTACGATAGGTAGTGCGTTGAAATCAAGAACGATAATAAACGCTGGCCACTTTGAGGGATTGATTTCGTTGGCTGGGCAAACTTTTTCCGAAAACAACAAAATATCACGCAGCAAAGGAACAGAGGTGTTTCTTCAATCCCTGGGAAGGCTATTTCATATCAGTCGGTGAATATGTGCTGCATCATATCCATAGTGTTGAATGAACATGCTACTGATGGAAAGTTGAAGACGATCGAAAAAGCTGTACATAACAACTTCAACTACATTGGAATAACAGTTTTGAAGCGGAATTATACAATGTCATGTAATGTAATTATGCTATCATCATTTCGTTCAGGGAGTAGGTATTCTTTGTCATAAATACCAGGCATAAGATACGTCATTCAAGGTTGAGCCGTTGTCCACAAATATTGGACATGAATAACAGTGTTCGTTCGACAGTTACCATGCACACCCTCTTCATCCGACCGTCGGCAGCCGGTAAAACGGTGGTCTGCCGGTGGAGCTATTTTCGAAATACAGGCGATGTGGTGTTAGCAATTTGGATTTTTTTCACATGTCTTCTGAAATTCTGGGCATTGTACTTACATATGTCATACGAAGACGGACAGGGATACTATCTTGGAGCGAAGTTTTGTTTTAAACTTGCTCGTATCGCTAATACGTGACACTAATCGGTACAGATTATCATGCGTCGTTATTCCTCATTCAATGCTCTTTGTATGTCGACCAAACTTCAATGAATTTAATTCGCGTAAATACTGATATTATCGGGAGTCACACCATATGCATTCACCCAGGCTACGGTAGTAGCATGCTGGTGCTGTACACCGTAGCCTGAATAGAGGCACACGTTGTGTGAATTTTTAATTAATATCAATGCTTACGTCAATTAAATCCATCGAAGTTTGGGTGGCATACACGCTTAAAAGTAAAGTGCTGAAACTTACTCGTAAAGTGTTAAAATAACCCTTTAAGTAACACTCAAAGAACAGTGCCTGAGGACACACTTAGATGGTTATTTTAACACTTTATGAGTAGGTTTCAACACTTTAGTTTTGGGCGTGTATCAAGAGCATTGTGTAGAGAATAATTAGGCATGATAATATGTATCGATAAAGTTTAGTAATTTGCGATAAAAATAGTTTGAAATAGTTCGCGTGTATGTACGATATCTTCAAGTACAAGGCTGTTCTGATATGTAACCGAACGATTGAAATGACTGTTATTTCCCATTAATGAATGAATATCTATTAAAAGTGGCCATAACCTCAGAAGAAATGTGAAAGAAATCCAAATTTTTAACAGCATCTCACCGGTGTTGCGAAAATATACTCACCGTTTCAGCGGCTGGCGAGGTCAGATGTTCATAACATACTTTCCTGCAACACAGAAGCAGTGAATAGTAAACTCATCACTTAAACATTACATGTACATCAAACCTGATTTCTTCTGTACTTCTGCCTATTGCGGACAAGGAGTCGGTTGATGCACTTCGGGGAGATCTGTCAAGCAGGGCGATTTTGTTAAATAAGGCAAATTGTACACACTTGACTTATTAGCATGTAACAGACGGCGGGCCAAAGACATGAAAGGTGTTTTAAGATTTTATAGCATTTTTTCCTACAAACGTATAAACATGATAAAATTACGAACCGCTCAATATTTATGTGGCGGGGGGGGGGAGAGAGGGGGACGCACACTGAAAAGATATATGTAGAAAAAAGGCCAAACCCCAGCAATTGCTATTAACAAATTTATTACCCCCTTGTTCCAAAAGGAGAGATCCTGAAGGATCTTAGCGCCTACTATTGTCCGATAATTGTAAGCTAATGACAAGAGGATCTTTTTGTCCATTGGTACCAAGAACAAAAGTTTGATTTATAATTTTGGTTACAGAATTTCGAATGTGGGCGAAAAAGATCGAAAAAGGGACGCTGAAAAAGAACAACATACAATCTAGGTTTCACAAGTTTCAAGATTTCTAGAAACTGTAGTTATGTGGGTTGTTATAATACAAGAGAAATGAGCAAAGTTAGTCTGAAAGTGAATGTACATGTACGGATGATCCTTTGTCTTCGATTTGTAGTATTTTGTTATATTATTATTTTGTACGTGTCATCATTGGGGAAGCGAAGCAAAATCTCTTTGACTCTTTGGCATGACCTATGGAGCATACGTACCTGAGATACAACGCATCACGAATCGTTAGATTCTTGGTATGTGCTTTAGAATAGGTTAACTAGAGGACTATTCTGTGAAGTCATGTGACGCAGTCAGTATGTCGGCACCTCTTCCCACTTGTTGTAATTTTTTCCTGTATATGGCGAGATTCTGCTGGTGGACATTTCGTCCCCGAGGCCCGCCCCTGTACAGACATTTTGGTCTTTGATATATGTTGGCACTTGTGGGAAGTTGATGCTCGGTCGACATGGGGCCTTACAGACTAGTCTTTTGTGTTAAATGCCGTCA
Source organism: Hanleya hanleyi (assembly GCA_036873755.1). Classification (NCBI taxonomy): domain Eukaryota; kingdom Metazoa; phylum Mollusca; class Polyplacophora; order Lepidopleurida; family Hanleyidae; genus Hanleya; species Hanleya hanleyi. The sequence continues at coordinate 73,115 of JAVTVY010038579.1, read as the reverse complement.
TTTACATCTGACGACGATACAGCTCACCAATCTCCAATGTACGAGTTGTCACAGCGAAACAGCTCACCAATTACCAGTATACGAGTTGTCAGAGCATTTCAATCATAGCTCTCCAGATTTGTATCTAATACCGCTTATGCCGGTACTAGGGGCCGTGTGGTCATATCATCCAAGTTGCCACATGAACAGCTACAATAAAAGCGTACCTAAGATACAACACATCACGAATCGTTAGATTCTTGGTATGTGCTTTAGAATAGGTTAACTAGAGGACTATTCTGTGAAGTCATGTGACGCAGTCAGTATGTCGGCACCTCTTCCCACTTCCCTTATATGTGTTGTAATTAATATTTTATAATTAGGAACAAATGCTAATTCTGTTATGTTTACTGGACTAGTTTGAGATATCTCTTTTAAGATACCATGCATGCTCGAAAATACCAAACTTGAGAAAGATCCATGCAGTAGTTTATGAGGAATCTCGATAACAAGGTTTCATGGGGAAATCCAAGACGGCTGCCTCCTGGCCATATTGGATTTTCGAATCGGACCAGAACAGGTATCTTGCAAACTCTACCCCAGGGTGAACCTGTGTACCAAATTTGAGAAAGATCCATAAAGTAGTTCCTGAGAAATCGCGATAACAAGAATTGTTTACGCACGGAGTAAGGGACAGACGACGGAACACGGACGAAAAGCGATTTTAACAGCTAAAAACTACTACCCCCCCCCCACCCCACCACCACCACCGCCACGACCCCAAAGAAGTTAGGGTGTTGGCATTGTGGGAAGTTGATGGTGGGACGACATCGGGTCTTACAGACTAGTCTTGTGTATTAAATGTTGTCCTTTTCCTTTGACGACGATACAGCTCAGCAATCCTCAGTGTATGAGTTGCCACAGCGGCACAGCTCACCAATTACCAATATACGCGTTGTCAGAACATTTGCATCATATCTCTACAGATTTGTATGTAATACCGCTTTTCTGATACCGCATTTTAATGTACGCCTGTTGTCACTTCCCTTGTCCGACATCTTCGATCGCCTCAGCATGAGGGTTATTACCCTCCTGCAAAAACCATCCCAAACGATAGGTTCTTCCTCGTGCAGATCAAGTTTAAATGCAACAAGGCGATATGTATTTTTATAAGAAGGCAGGCAGTGACCAATGCTTTTTATCTACATTACTCTTTCATATGTTTGTGATATAATTTGTATTCAAATTGATATGTAGAGCTATGTGGAGACAAGAGATATCGCCGACATCGATGGTCCCAAAGGATTCAGCGTAGGGTGGGATAACGTGCAGATGAATCCCCAGACAAAACATGAAGGGTTGGGAAGAGGTAGCGGATTCCTGTTGTGAGGAATGTGCTACGCTGTGGAAAACAGAGTGGGTACATTCAATTCGGAGGCATGTCAAGTGGCTTCCGCCAGAGATCTTTGCCCCTACAAATACTTCCCTAGTGAAGAAGACTACGCCAAACTGAGAAAAAGAATGGTGTTTATTGTGAGCAGGCTCATTACTGAACATGTTAGCGTTGTCCATGGACAGATCAGCTTGCCCAAGCACCTCCGACACCAATATTCCCAGAAAATGATGCAAGCCAGTAATGTTGTAAGTCTGTTACTTTCCAATGATACCGAATTAAATTGAAGGTCTGCTCAGTAGTGCATAATATTTATATACCTCTGCGCCTATACTTCTTACCCCTTCGGGGCTGCAACTTACCACATTATACCCTTGGGTCAAGCTGTACCAGGAAATGTAAAAAAAACAGATGGCCGCTTTCATGACGTGACACTGACGTCATTTCCCGAAACGGCATTTTTTTGTACATTTTCCTGTCACATTTTGCGATTTTTTTATTTATACAATTCCTGCGGACTGCTTGATAAATTAGTAAATATCAATGTGATGTGCAATAAACTAGATTTCGTATACTTTTCATCGCGGAAAAGCAGAAATTTTGAAGAAATATGTCAAAAACATCAATTTTCTGGTATCCCACGTGGCCATCATCTTGAATTTACCCATGATTCGCTGCTCGGGGGTTATGCAAATGGGGTCAATATGACCCCAATATGATAAAATATCAAGTCATGGAGTGTCAGCTCTTTAGTTTTTGTTGTTCCGGAGATTGCGCAGAAACTTTGGTGGGGGGGGGGGGTAAAGCCCCTCACCCAGGCCAGCTAGGGATAAATCATGTGGATGACATTTGCTTCAATTTCTGGGTCTACGCGAAACGGTGCTTCGGATTTTGCCGTTGCTGTGGCGGCCCCCTTTGTATATACTACTTCTTGCAATACACTGAAGGCAAATTTTAATTAATAAGCTTTGCCGAATCTTATTTATTGTCCATTATTTTCATTAGGTCAATATAGGGATGGTTAAGGCTGATCCCGCATCCACTAAAGGTGTCATCGACATAATGGAACATGTCCAGAAATATGTCCCCAAAAATGGCGAAACGGGAGCTTTGGTTACCGTCCTGGCCAACGGAGACACTCTTAGTGTGGAGAGAGCTGGCCAATCACGCCGCTCATGTGTGAATGGGTTGTCACCCGAGAAGTCATTGGAAGGTCTGCATGAATGGCCTTCCGAATTCCACAAAGAGGGTATTCTCCTGCAGGTACACCCAACAATGAATTAAAGTTGCCAATGTGAAAGTTTACCACTCGGCCCTGCTAAATATTTCCAATTAACGGTGTCCGTCGGCTTTCAATGTTTGCGTGCATGCAAGAAAGAGTATAGTTATACGATAAGTGAAAACTGCAGTACCATAACTGACCTTCAGTGAAATAACATAACGTGAATAAATCTGAGCGCCCATGCAACGATACTTTTGAATCACTTCAAACATATTTCGTCCAATGACGGGTAAATGGACGGAGCAGTATAAATGAATGACTTCCCTTTCTCAGGCCTGTATACCGAAGAAATGGATTGCACAATCATTATTTTAATGGGCTGTTAAATGTCATGTTTCACAGGATGCAATGAATGAGTTCTTCACTGGGAGCAGTATGGCCTCTAGAGGGACACTTGGGTTTCTGAAGGTTTTTTTTCGGTCATAAAACCCCGAAAAAGAATGTAATGGACAACTTCAAGCATTCTTGAAATATGTTTGAGGTTTGTAACGGCATTAATATGCCATCTTATTTTGTTTCGGACAATGACATAAAAGAAAAGTAACCAACATTTGATAATGTGTTGAAAGATTTAATACGGCAATTACATGCAGTAGCGTGAGTATGAAAAAGTGAAGCCGGATGTCATATGAAATGATGATATTTTTTATTCAAATATTTGTGCCAGTTATATCAAATAATAAGAATTCAATCATATTGATTTTCCTCTCTATGCAGATATATCAACTTCTTCTTGCGATTATTGCGCGGTTGGTAAAATACGCGCGTATATACCCTGTTGCCGACGTTGGAAATAAATGTCTGCCGATACCTTAATTTATTAATGGAGCCAGGTGGGAAAAGGCGTCAATATTATGTATATTATATAATTTATTATCCCAGTACCAGAGGTCGTCATCCAACATATATTTTACAGTTCTGCACTGTGGGATATATCCTACTACTCGTTATGAAACTGCGGGGAATGACAAGCCTGGACGACTTCCCTGATGGCTTTCCCCTTCAAGGCTCCAGGTGGAAGCGGGGAAGATGGGTGAAGCAGCTTGCTGCCGAAGTTGTGGAGACCTGCTGGTTACCGATTTCGTCAGCCGACATAAGGAAAGCTGCGCATGCTTTTCAAACACACCAGGGCGATGCAGACATCACAGCGGATGTATATCCATTTTGCAAATACAAAACTGGTAATTTGACACACGTCTAATAAAATTTCATCTGGAAATATATTGATCCATCTCTCACTAATATTCAGTGAGATACTCATTTTTAAAGTCAATCGCTCGCTTCATTACTCCTTCACCCACCCGCTTCATTACTCCTTCACCCACCGCTTCATTACTCCTTCACCCACCGCTTCATTACTCCTTCACCCACCGCTTCATTACTCCTTCACCCACCGCTTCATTACTCCTTCACCCACCGCTTCATTACTCCTTCACCCACCGCTTCATTACTCCTTCACCCACCCGCTTCATTACTCCTTCACCCACCGCTTCATTACTCCTTCACCCACCGCTTCATTACTCCTTCACCCACCGCTTCATTACTCCTTCACCCACCCTTCATTACTCCTTCACCCACCGCTTCATTACTCCTTCACCCACCCGCTTCATTACTCCTTCACCCACCGCTTCATTACTCCTTCACCCACCCGCTTCATTACTCCTTCACCCACCGCTTCATTACTCCTTCACCCACCGCTTCATTACTCCTTCACCCACCGCTTCATTAGTCCTTCACCCACCCGTTTCATTACTCCTTCACCCACCGCTTCATTACTCCTTCACCCACCGCTTCATTACTCCTTCACCCACCCGCTTCATTACTCCTTCACCCACCGCTTCATTACTCCTTCACCCACCCGCTTCATTACTCCTTCACCCACCGCTTCATTACTCCTTCACCCACTGCTTCATTACTCCTTCATCAGAGATTGCTCAATTCTATGCCCCCCTTCCGCTTTAATCCGACACTGCTCCACCATTTTTCTGTTTTGTATTGGTCTGTGGAGGCCTAATTTGGCTAATTATAAAAATTCTGTTTCAGTCACATTTTTTGGCATGCCTCGCATAATACATGTACATATTCCACCCGGGACTTTCGCCAAATTCAAAAATGTGACCTGGTTATGAAACCTACATTCCTTGGGAGTATATTATTGTGAAATTATGAAGCAATCGTAAACTTTGAACTTTGCATCCAATTCACTCTTTTTGGGGCAATTACATACTTCAGGACCTATGTGATCTACTTTGGAATGTCCTTTGGACAAATAAATATATCCCATTCATTTAGGTTTGATGAACAAAAGGCCATAACTCTTGAAAATATAACCGAAAGCAGAGAAACTTCACGCTGCACAACTATGGGGTACTGACCACATATCATGCAAATTCCATAATTGTCCATACAATATTAACCGAGATCCAGCCCGGACAAGTCCCAATTCACAAAGACTTGATGAACAAAGGGCCATAACTCTTGAAAATATATGCGAAACGCGAAGAAACTTCACGCTGCACAACTACAGGGCACTGACCACATACCCTGCAAATTTCATAATTGTCCATACAATATTAACCAAGATCCAGCCCGGACAAGTCCCAATTCACGGAGATTTCAGGAACAAAGGGCCATAACTCTTGAAAATATAGGCGGAACGGGGAGAAACTTTACGTTGCACAACTGTGGGGCACTGACCACATGTCATGCAAATTTCATACTTGTTCATACAATATTAACCAAGATCCAGCCCGGACAAGTCCCATTCACAGAGATTTCAGGAAAAGGGCCATAACTCTTGAAAATGATACCGGAACTCGGAAAAAACTCTACGTTGCACAACTATGAGCCACTGGCCACATTCCATGCAAGTTTCAATCCTGTCCATCAATTATTAACCGATATATGGCGCGGACAAGAAATTCGGACGGACAGACGGACGGACAAAGCGATCGCTATATGCCCCCCTCTAGTTAGAGGGGTGGGCATAATTATTAGACGAACTTGTTATAGATTATGTACATGATTTATGGAATAGTCCATACAACTGCCCCTGCATGGGTACATTGTGATTCGTCGCTTAACATGGCACTCCGACGTGCGCGAAACACCGAGTAGCACACTTGTACAATGATGGCAAGTTTAACCGTAACCAAGTTACAGTGTAACGCAAAGACATAACATGAGTAATACGGATATGCCCATGGAATAAATGAAACTGTTGCCTGTGCCGGAACTTGCATGCCGTACTAACTTGTAGGTTCTTCCCACATCATCGTTGCGTTCATTATTATTACATTAAGTAACACAACACTAACATCAATAAGATAATTACATACACAATGATCTTGTATATATTCATACACTGACGTCCAATACTAGTATGGCCGATATATATGGATAATGGTGATGGATATCAGCAAGATTTTGACGAAATATGCCTGTCGGTAATAATGCGACAAAGGAGGTAGGGTAAGGGCAAACTGGGCGCAGTTACATGTTCATCATCAACAAATCTTTGGCTATATAGCTTAATTCGCATCCTGTATTGCATAATCCGCCTGTGTACATAGATAGGGAGAGGGAGAGGTAAAATGGCATGGAGAAAATATACATTGGAAAGAGTCTTTCTGGAAATGCTTTACTCACTGGTGATAATGCCACCCTTGGTAGCACACATGAGTCCAGTGTATACTATTTTTATTGTTTGTTTTTTTTCCCCATCAGTCATGTCAGTTAAGGACGACGTTATGATATTATGCTGCAACTCTCTCTGCAAGCAGCAATGGTCCCACGTAAGCTGTCTATCTGATCCTGTGGATGTTGCAGATGAAGACGACTGGTTCTGTAGTACGGAATGTGCCAATAGTATCGGCTATATATACTGTTTGTGCCATGCGAGAAAACCGGGCCTTACAATGGTACAGTGTGCACTTGAGGACGACTGCCGTTACTCGGAGTGGTACCCCCTGAAATGTCTTGGAAAAGGAGAGGAAGATTTCCCCGGTATATGAAATACGAGGGTTTTTGTGGGTGGTTCGGGGTTGTGGGGTGGAAGTAGTAGAGAAAGGGGTGCAAAGGTATATGTGCCATGCCCACTACAAACTGTTGGTGTTGTTCGGCATTTGCGATTCCACATTCGTGGTTGCGTATGTTGAATATGCCCATTCTCCTTCCCGTTAGATAAGTTGCGGTATAAATCGAAATATGTTCGGCAAACATGATTATATGTCGCATTCCACTGTGAAGTCAGGCACTTCATCGTGTTCTTCGTAAGCCCCATACGGCGTCAGTGTGTGCATATAGGTCAGGGGAGGGACCACAATGACCCTGTTGTCCCAAAGATGTTGTCACATGATATGTTGAGAAGAAGATCGCGATAAAAGACTTTAAAATAAAAGAAATGCTACAAGTTGGTTGAGAAAACTTATTCCACGGTACAAGCGGAAGCGGAAAAAGAAAGAAGAAACTGGCATCCTTATAAGACACCCCTATAGGGATGCCTAACAAATATAATATGAAAACTATATATGTTATTCGCACATTCTTCTTGATGTATGACCCAGTGAGAATTAATGATGAAACATATCTAGCCTGTCGTTACATTACATCGCAATTAACGTTACCAGAAGTTGCCATCCACACCGGAAGTTTCCACTGCGCATGCGGAGCATATCTTTTGTGGTCTGCGTTTAATACTACGCCAAAATCTCTCTATTACACAGATACTAAAAACGTTTCTGATTTCAAATCTACTTCAATGTGATGTAAATATATCGGGCCGTGCACTACACGACAATCATGTTACAAGAAATTGACATTTATGAATACCTTCATTAACAAATCATATGCTATTACTTTTCCCAATGGTTTCACACTGTTCCGTATTTGCCTTTATCCATCCCATTGACAGACTCATGCATGGTATTGCTCAGAGAAGTGTGCGCTTGGGGCGGAGAAGGACGACCCTGTCTTGGAACACTCCAAAGCATTAGTTTGGAGAGGGCTCAACCTTATGGCTCGGAGGGATGCGGTGCGCGAGGGTGATGGACCAGTCGTCATCTCTCATTGGAAAATGGACCTCATTAATTTCTGGGTGAATAGCCATAGCAGATATTTGGTCAGCGGTTGTCATCTGTTGGCTGGTAAATATTAATATAATTCATTTCCAATGGTTTTTTTCTTCGTCACTACCGTACATATTTCCTCTGCAATGGCAAGAGATTTAATACATCAATGGTTCATGAATATGAATTCGGAAATGTGCAGATATCACATGGTTCAATTATATCTTTCAAAACAAGTATTCTTTTCTGTGTAGGTCGTATAATTTTGAAAAAAGAAAACACATGGGAATGTCGTATACGGCGCACCGAAACACAACATCGTCGGTGTTTATGAGTTCTGAAAATATACTGTCGCAAAGTCCAGAAATTGTTTTGGAATAAACATTCATCACTGATAAGACAATATAGAACTGGAATGTTGGTCCGAACGGAAGACATCGGGAAGCCGTAGGCTGAAACCCTTCTTTTGCGCTGTACTAACTTATAGGGCGTGAAGCCAAACAGCAATACGTTATTGTAATATGTGTGCATGGGTCCGATGGATGACTGGGCAGAGTAACACGACAAGTAACACGACAAGTACACTGCGCAAAATGCAAACTGCGTGTAAAAAAAAAATAAATTGTTTTGTAAAGTTTATAATAATATTTAAATTCAGCTGTTGGCGGATTCCTCCCAAAGAGATTGCAAGATGACTTGACGTGGAATCGCTTTGCGAATTTGACAGGTGGCCGTGGTAACAATATTGGTTGGATTTGGTGAACGAATTCATCAACAAGGACTTCAAAGGTATTTCCCCAAATAACCATGCATAAATGATATTATTTCAAATCCATATTCATATCACATACCACATTCAAGTCAAGCGCGTCATGACCTCGACCGTATATGTACCGCAAACACACATTTAAAGATTTCTTACCGATTATTGGGCACTTTTAATCCAAGAATTAATTATTAAAACGCATTTGATGTAACTCTTTTCCAACGATATATTGACTGTAAGCTTCAGACTGGATAAACATTTAAGGAACAGGTGAATCAATATAAAGAAAAAGTGATTTCAATGCAGAATATATTGAACCAGATTTTGGCTCAGTCTTACAACACAGCAGAGGATTTTAATCCAATGGCGTTATATTTACAGGAAATACGCGGAATAAAACGGTTTCAATTAAAATGAGATTCACATGAAATAGGTGAATGTATCACATGAAATAGGTGAATGTATCACATGAAATAGGTGAATGTATCACATGAAATAGGTGAATGATGAAATAGGTGAATGTATCACATGAAATAGGTGAATGTATCACATGAAATAGGTGAATGTATCACATGAAATAGGTGAATGTATCACATGAAATAGGTGAATGTATCACATGAAATAGGTGAATGTATCACATGAAATAGGTGAATGTATCACATGAAATAGGTGAATGTATCACAGCAAATCTCGGCATTATTATCTATATTTATGATGAACAATTTCAAGAAAACTACACAATTATACATTTGCTTGCTAATCGTCTTCTTATTTTTCTTCCACTTGAACCATATATATAGTAGTCGAGTGAGTATAGCGCCACTCAATAAAGAGGAAATGATGAGGAAATAAGGGCGTTACAAAGTGAAGTGAAAGGTTACAGGTCGAATGTGGAAAGGTTAACTTTGAAATTGAAGGAATGAGGCACCCGGATTATTTGAAAATGCGTCCAATGAGAGCGTACGGGTTCAAATTGTCTTGGCCTTGCAACAGGGGCTGAAGTTTTATACAACTTTCTACACTTTATACCCCCCCCCTCCCCATTCAATACTTTGTTAGGACCGCCACTCGCGTATTTGGCATTAACGCCCTTCTCTGGTTTTCCACTTGTCGGCATGATGTGCGTGTATTGGCTTACACTGATCTATGTTCATGGCAGGATAACAGTTAATAACATTCACAGTATGATATATATTTTACAGATTGACTTAGCAAAAGAATGATAACCGTGTATACAAATCACTTTATCTTCAAATTTGTTTCTGAATATAAAGCTGTCAATGACAAGTCATACAAAACAATTAGTCCATAAAACAGGACGATTTGCAACACCGCCACAAAGGTTTATTCTAAGGCAAGAATATCTACAAATCATCCAAAACAATTTTTGTAAGAGAAGAAGATTTACAAGTCACCCAGTCCTGTTTTTTCAAAGTCAAGAATTTGTAGAAGTAACCCACAACGATTCTCCAAATACAACAAGAAGATTCTTAAGCCACTACAATGATGGAGAAGCAGACAAAGTGCGTCGTTTGTGCCAAACAAAAACCATGGCATCAGGAGGCGGCAGTGTTCTCGTACTACACGATGAGGTGCGACAAGTAATGGAGGTTCATCCACTAGATCAGGAGATCGGTGTAAAAAAGTCCCCAAAGTGCTACCTTGGATGGTATGCAAATGTGAGACGAAGATTTTCCTCGTTAAAAAGTTGTTAGTCAAATTCCACTCCAAAGGCCCTTTTCAGGGCCAAGCACTTCCTTCGAAAGAGGGCTTCCATCTTTGCACTGAATTGTGAACACAGGTTCTACAATTAACTGCAGTACGTATGAATATGATTTATTACCATTCAGCCTAAAGTGAGAAAAAGGGAATAGACGAGTTTCGGTACTATCATCAGATTTGTATTTTCCATATTCCGCGGGTGGAAAGAATCCAATCAATAAATAATCCAATATTATATCTGAATTCAGCCCTATATAAATCCCATGCGAATTTGAAAGTACATTTGTTAGCCAATCAGGTGCCTAGCTTGTTGAAATCACGCCCACATCAATGACACAAGGTAGCACGTGAAATAATACATAAACATTATCGGCAAACATTAAGCAAATATGGACTCATTTCCATACTGCGTGCATGGTAAACCGTGAAGATCAAAGAATTTATTCCCGGTTTTGTTACGGGGTAGAAAATATCGAAAATTGTGTCGCGCAAAGATGTTAATCTCCGTTAAGTAAACGGCAATCATTGTCAGAGAGAAAAGTCAAAAATGGTCGTGATTGACTTATTATGGGATCTCGCAGAATAAGGGCGAACATTACGCAGGAAGTTTCATAGAGTCACGTGTAGATGGTATTCGCCTGATTCACCATCTTAGTTTACGTAGGAGGCATTTTACTTACTAAAGCGAATTTTATTATTTTTGTGAACACAACTATTATATGACTTCCGCGTGCACCAAAATATGTCTATCGCTTTTCAACTTCGGCGCATTCACTATACATACATGTATACGTCCCTCTCCCCTATATTACTTTGAGTGAAACGAAACACGCGCCCATATCACTGAGAAGACAATGAGGTGATTTTCTGCCGCTCCTCCCCCCCCCCCCTTCCGTATTCATGTCGTTTATATTGGTAACTATAAATGATGACGAGCAGGACTGTCAATTCTCAATGATAATTCATCCATCTCCAGAAATTCACTGTGTTTCAAAGGTGACAGCTGATTGCACACCGATTTCTCCAGTGATGCTAATCAATTAACACATGGATCAATGAACCATTGAGCGAGGACATGAAATGGTCTTGCTTTATCATCATAATGTATTCCCCCAGTCTATGTTTATTGGTGCTGTGTTTGCATTTTTGTTTAAATCCCGCTATGTAGGGAGATGTACACAGAATTTCTTGGTACCATACATTTACCGGCATCCAGGTATCATTATGATTGTTTGTAATTATTAGGCTATGCGAAAACACAATATTAATACAATATTGGCTGTCATGGCTGCAGCATTGCAGGAGGCCTCAACGTTCAGCGTTCAATGCAGAGCACACTGTTTTACTTCCCAAAGCGAAGATATGCTAAACACAGATAAATTTCATGATCAGTTTTCATATTTCAAGTAAATGGATTGAAAACAGAACTGTTAAAATGATGTATCTTATGGGAAAACATAATGCTGGTTATATTATCACGTCGAATTATATATCTACATGAAACGAAGTAGCTTTACTGTTCAAACTGAATTGTACATGTGGTTTATTGTTATCAGTATTATTATTCTTGTTTGTGAGAAATGTATACTTATAAATATTTTTTCTGGATGCATTGCAATTCGAATACCAATGCATTATGACATAAGATTAAATTTTCTATGGTTCATGAACGTGTAATATGGACAGTAAGTTAATTATATTCTCAGATGTACAGTTTCATGAAAATTCAATATTTTGTTATGTCCTTATTAAACAATTTATTTAGTTGCTGAAACTAAATTCGCAGTTTGCTTCATGGAGTCGCTGACTGGTGACTGTTCAGTTTATTTGACTCGTCGTGACAAACTGCAAAGTTATATCTTAACAATTTTGGCTAATTGAGTCAAAGAAATTTCCATTCAGACAGCAGTGCAAATATGACTCTTTTAGTTGAAATGCAGCCGATGGACTTGCCTAAAAACTGACTCAGTAAGTTAATCATATAATAATAATTTTGGATCATTTAGCCATTACCTAGGTGAGGCTGTAATGAGACAAAATTCTAAAGGGGAGGGTCAAATGGTTCAACAATGGCTACTTCAATGATCTCACAGTTTGACGGACTCATTGGTGGATGATTACTGGTTGAATCAGTCTTTCACTGGATCACTCATGGTTTGCAGTTTTTCTAGTGTGCATGCACCAGTGAGACTCGACCCCGTGTGGGTTCAGCGGTGTGAGGCAAGCGATTACCAGCGATGCGAGTAGTATATATAGGACCGATTGGATATTATTCTCCCCGGATGTAACTATGACGTCACTTCCGATTGGGTTGAAAGAGGCGTGGCCTTTGGTACATGTCTAGACTTGTTGGTGTGTGTTGATGTACTGGGGTTTTTCCTAGACGGCCATGTTGGAAAATGGCGGTGTTTTTAGACGGCCATGTTGGAAAATGGCGGTGTTTTTAGGCGGCCATGTTGGAAAATGGCGGTGTTTTTAGACGGCCATGTTGGAAAATGGCGGCATTTTAGTCGGCCATGTTGGAAAATGGCGGCATTGGTGCAAGTCCGCCATGTTGTAACATGGCGGCATGATCGCCATGTTGAAATTTCGACATCGTAAACTATCCCTTTTTGGATAGTAATATTCCAGTGGTACCTGCATATGGCGTATACATATCTCGCTTAGTAGCATTTGCTAGATCCTGTGTTAAATGTGATGATTTTAACCAGCGTCACAAAACATTGTTGCAGAAACTTATAAAACAGGGCTATTCCACCAAGCGCCTCCACTCAAAGTTTCTCAAATTTGGCGATACATATCGCATGCTGATAGCAAAATACGAACGTAGCGTGCAAGATCTATGGCGCTACGTTTCGTAACTTGTGTCTAATTCCGCTTAACCCGGGTCTAGGGGCCGTATGCGCCATGTACTTCAAGATCCTCATGGTATTCATATGAACAGTCACAATCAAAGCGTGACTGAGATACATCATTCTTTAGATGACGACTTTACAACGAATATTATGGATTAAGAATACTGATCAGCGATACGGATTTGATATTTTTGGAACATCATGATGTCTTGCCGGCATCATTGAAAACCTTTGACCGCTTCTCTCTTGCAGGAAACTAGCTTATGTGTATGTATACTATGATTGTCTTTTTGAATTTGGTGCTAATACTGTTATATGGAATATGAAATTGGTCTTTAGATTATGGACGCGGATATTCTCTAATGGACGACGGCTGGATTATGAATGACGGACTAGACGCTTGTAATTCAACATGGCGGCTCCATTTTGGACACACCATCTTGGAGCCTACAACATGGCGGCTGGGAAAAACGTATAAAAGGGTGCATTTTTAGGGAGTTGGTGCATTCATTGGCCTATCTACGGTGGCAGAGCCATGACGGAGACCGAGCCCTATGCCACTCGCATTTTACAGCATGCCACCGCGGTGAATTCATTCACGGGTTACCGAGCAGTGGTTCGGTCCATGTTTGCAGATGGCGACGACAACCAGGGGCGACGCCAGATCCTGAACGAGTTCACAGTAGCGGTCCTCGACAGAGTGCACTCGATGGAGAGGTGTGCCATCACTCACCACTACTGGACTATGACAGCCATACTTGATGCTCAGGCTATGGACCACGAGCGCTCACAATAGTCTGTGCCCTATTGACCCTGGCGCTGTGGTATTGACAGTGGCACCTGACTATAAATACGAGGGTCAGACAGAGTGTGTGTCATTCACCGTTCGTCATTGGAGCAAGCATGTCACCCGTCCTACGAGCCATCCCTCCCCTTACACTCCGGGTGGGGTTACACGTCTATGAAGATGAAGTCACCCTCGTGGAAGACCGTGGAGATGTTTGCTGGTCGCTCGCTGAGACCGTATCGAATACGGTGACGCTACATCGTGACGGCTGGGTTAGGTAACCTAACCTTAGGTTAGGTAACCTAACCTGACCTTTCCGAAAATATAACAAGCGGAACACGGACTTTACCCCTGCAATAGGGGTCTGTATTATAAGGGAGAATGCCTGTATGGGGTATGGGGATGGTCAATTCTTTTCTTGGGCTTTACTATGGGTTGTTGGGTCTCGTTTTCTCGTCTCGCCAAGAAAAACACAATGAGAGGCAATTTATAAACCTGGTCCATTTGAGAAGCAGTTGCATCTCCCCAAATTGTAGAATAACAGTTTTGCTTCTTTCCTAAGGATGTTCCTATGTCTGTATAGGGTGGTAAGTTTGGCAGAAATTTTATGACAAACAGAATCAATGTGGTCATGCCAGCTAAGATCAACAACAAGGCCTAAAATTTTGTCTGTCTTGACATTCTGGAGTTTATTTTGGTCAATTTTTACATGAAGGTTTAAATCATTCTTTTGCGACTTTCGTTTTGTTGTCATAACCATTATTGAAGATTTGGACGTTTTTATGTACATTTTGTTTTCACGACACCATCCCTCAATAACTTTCACATCATGATGTAAGAGTGTTTCAAGCTCCTTGGTATTGGCAGCATGGTTGTAAATAGTTGTATCATCTGCATAGAGATCAATCGTACTTGACAGATCACATAGTAGCATGTCATTAACACAGATGATACACAATAGAGGTCCAAGGATGGGCCCCTGGGGAACTCCAGCTTGAATGGAAAGAGGATCAGACATGGGACTCTCAATATTCACAAATTGTTGTCTTTTGTATAGATAGGTCTGTATCCAGTTCATAGTTTTTGCAGAAAGTTGATATATTTTGAGTTTTTTCTATAATAATATCATGGTTTACTGTGTCAAATGCCTTAAAATCTAACTTTGCACATCCAACAAAGTGGCCTTTATTGACTGAACCTAACCAGGACTCAACCATTTCCGTTAAGGCACTCTGACAGGAGTGCTTTGCTCGAAAACCACATTGTGCCTCACATAATAATTCAGAAGTTCAGAGATATTGATAGAGATGGTCATGGACATGACGTTCAATTATTTTGGAAACTGTTGAAAGCACAGATATAGGTCTATAGTTCTCCGCTATCTCAGGATCACCAGACTTGAAAAGTGGAATGACTTTAGCAATTTTCCATTTTTCTGGGAATTCATCGTGTTTAATGCTCATGTTAATTATGTGGGTGAGGGGTTCAGCTATTATCCCAGAAGATATTTGAAGGAATTTGGGTCATATTAGGTCAGGTCCCGTACTTTTACTTGTATTCAGGTTTGTCAAGTGTTTATGAACTTCTATCTTTATCTGAGGAATATTAAATTCAACATTTTCAGGGATTTTCTCTGCTACAAAATTTTGGAGATTTCGTGAGGCGTTACAGTAGGGTTATGATGAACCAGATTATTAGCTTTCTGCAGTTGAGTTGGGATATATGTAAAGAAACTATTTATCTCATTAGCTACATGTATTTGAAGTTTGTCAGTCACGTATTCACTTGTCATTTTAAATTGGAGATAATCACTAGTTTTCTTCAGTCGGTTGGGGGCAGAGGTATCTTTGTCTGATTCAATTTCTTTGAGTACTTTCCATATATTTTCAGGATTACTTTTGTTAGCTTTCATCAGATTCTCCAAATGTTCTTTCCTGGCTCTGTGCAGCAGACAGTTAGCTCTGTTCCTCCACTTTGCCGAATTTTCAAAATCATGTACAGCATGAAATTTGTCTCTAAGTTTTCGAGCTTCTGATATATCATCCTTATAGAGCCATTGTGGTAGTTTCTTGCTTTTAACCCTCTTTTCACAAAAAGGAGCATGGTTGTCAAGAGCTTGACAGATTCGAAAATTCAATATGGCCACCAGGCAGCCATCTTGGATTCCCTCATGAAACCTTGTTATCGCGATTTCTCAGGAACTACTGCATGGATCTTTCTTAAATTTGGTACACAGGTTCCCCTTGGGGTCTAGTTGTGTAAGAAACCTTTTCTGGTCCGATTCGAAAATCCAATATGGCCACCAGGCAGCCATCTTGGATTTCTCCATGAAACATTGTTATCGTGATTTCTCAGGAACTACTGCATGGGTCTCTCTCAAATTTGGTACGCAGGTTCCCCTTGGGGTCTAGTTGTGTAAGAAACATTTTCTGGTCTGATTCGAAAATCCAATATGGTCACCAGGCAGCCATCTTGGATTTCCCCATGAAACCTTGTTATCACGATTTCTCAGGAACTACTGCATGGATCTTTCTCAAGTTTGGTACACAGCTTCCCCTTGGGGTCTAGTTGTGCAAGATACCCTTTTTGGTCCGATTCGAAAATCCAATATGGCCACCAGGCAGCCATCTTGGATTTCTCCATGAAACATTGTTATCGTGATTTCTCAGGAACTACTGCATGGGTCTCTCTCAAATTTGGTACGCAGGTTCCCCTTGGGGTCTAGTTGTGCAAGATACCTTTCTGGTCCGATTCGAAAATGCAATATTGCCACAAGGCAGCCATCTTGGATTTCCCCATGAAACTTTGTTATCGTCATTTCTCAGGAACTACTGCCTAGGTCTTTGTCAAATTTGGTACACAGGTTCCCCTTAGGGTCTAGTTGTGCAAGATAACTTTCTGGTCCGATTCGAAAATCCAATACGGCCACCAGGCAGCCATGTTAGATTTCCCCATGAAACATTGTTATCGCGATTTCTCAGGAACTACTGCATGGATCTTTCTCCGATTTGGAACACAGGTTCCCCTTGAGGTCTAGTTGTGCAAGAGAACTCTACGGTCCGATTCGAAAATCCAATATGGCCACCAGGCAGCCATCTTGGATTCCCCCATGAAACCTTGTTATCGCGACTTCTCAGGAACTACTGAATGGGTCTTTATCAAATTTGGTACACAGGTTCTCCTTGGGGTCTAGTTGTGCAAGATACCTTTTCCTTGTACGATTCGAAAATCCAATACGGCCACCAGGCAGCCATGTTAGATTTCCCCATGAAACATTGTTATCGCGATTTCTCAGGAACTACTGCATGGATCTTTCTCCAATTTGGAACACAGGTTCCCCTTGAGGTCTAGTTGTGCAAGAGAACTCTGTGGTCCGATTCGAAAATCCAATATGGCCAACAGCCAGCCATCTTGGATTCCCCCATGAAATCTTGTTATCGCGATTTCTCAGGAACTACTGCATGGGTCTTTATCAAATTTGGTTCACAGGTTCTCCTTGGGGTCTAGTTGTGCAAGATATCTTTTCCTTGTACGATTCGAAAATGCAATATGGCCACCAGGCAGCCATCTTGGGTTTCCCCATGAAACTTCGTAATTTCTCAGGAACTAGTACCTGGGTCTTTCTCAAATTTGGTACACAAGTTCCCCTTAGGGTCTAGTTGTGCAAGATACTCTTTTCTGGTCCGATTCGAAAATCCAATATGGCCACCAGGCAGCCATGTTGGATTTCCCCATGAAAATCTATCGTCATTTCTCAGGAAGGACTGCATGGGTCTTTCTCAAATTTGGTACACAGGTTCCCCTTGGTGTCTAGCTGTGCAAGACGCCTTTCCTTGTCCGATTTGAAAATCCAGTATGGCCACCAGGCAGCCATCCTGGATTTCCCCATGAAACTTTAACGTCATTTCTCAGGAACTACTGCATGGATCTTTCTCAAATTTAGTACACAGGTTGCCCTTAAGGTCTCGATATGTAAGATGCCTTTTTCGGTCCGAATAGAAAATCCATTATGGTCACCAGGCGGCCATCTTAGACTTCCCCATGAGATTTTGTTATCATGATTTCCCAGGAAGTACTGCCTGGATCTATCCCAAATTTGATACACAGGTTCCTCTTGTCGTCTAGTTGTGCAAGATACCTTTTCTGGCCCGATTCGAAAATCCAATATGGCCAACAGGCGGCCATCTTGGACTTTCCTATGCAACTTTATCGTGATTTCTCAGGAAGTACTGCATGGATCTTTCTCAAATTTGGTACACAGGTTCCCTTTATGGTATAGTTGTGCAAGATTACAAGTGTCTACTCCGTCATTCTAATCCAGCCGTCGTCCGTATCGCTGATCAGTATACATAGACATAGGCTTGTTTCCTGCAAGGGAGAAGCGGGCAACAGTTTTCAATGATGCCGGTAAGACATCATGATGTTCCAAAGATATCGTTGTCGTTGTAAAGTCGTCATCTAAAGAATGATGTATCTCAGTCACGCGTTGATTGTGACTGTTCAGATGAGTACCATGAGGATCTTGAAGTACATGGGTTCATACGGCCCCTAGCCCCGGGTTAAGCTGAATTAGATACAAGTTTATGAAAGGTAGCGCCATAGATCTTGCACGCTACGTTCGTATTTTGCTATCAGCATGCGATATGTATCGCCAAATTTGAGAAACTTTGAGTGGAGGTGCTTGGTGGAATAGCCCTGTTTTATCAGTTTCTGCAACAATGTTTTATGACGTTGATTAAAATCGTCACATTTAACACAGGATCTAGCAAATGCTACTAAGCGAGATATGTATACGCCATATGCAGTTCCCACTGGAATATTGAAAGCGACGTTAAATTCTATTCACTCACTCACTCACTCACCCCACTGGAATGTTACTGTCCAGAAAGGACCTTTTTCGGTCCGAATCGAAAATCCAATATGGCCACAAGGCGGCCATCTTGAATTTCCCTTTGAAACGTTTTTATCATGAACTCTCAGGAAATATTTCATGGATCTTTCTGAAATTTGATACACAGGTCCCACATGGGGCCCAGTGGTGCAAGATGCCTTTTTTGGTCCGATTCGAAAATCCAAGTTACGCTTCAAATTAATACGGTATTCTCGAGTTGTGACGTTGCATCACAAGAGTCGACAGATCAAACGGTTGGGGTGCGTGGCAGTGTGTTTGACCCACCACTAGGGGTCCGTGTTTGTGGTTGGGTGGGTTGTGACGTCACTTCCAGGTTTCACCTACAAACCCAGAAGAGTTCCGGTACACGTACGTAGGGTCCGGATTTTCAACATCCGGGTTTTTTTCCGGGCCCGTCCCGTCCCGTCCGCAGCGCGTGGGTTATCCAGTAGTGCGCGGCATCACCGGAAGTGCGCGGATGAATGTCGCGTCAAAAGGTCACATCGAGGTCAAAAGGTCCAAGGTCTCCCTCTCGGCAAGGATCGGCAACAATGTTGCGGCATGGATATACAGAGATTGAACTCAAGAAGGGGATTGTAAATAACCTGGGAAGTATGGGCAGTTCCATTTGGACCAATCAGCGGTCGAGAAAAGAACCAATGGACGGGTACTAGAATTTCGCTCACGTCCGCGCCTACATCCGGGTTCTTGTACACCCGGGTAATGTTTTCTGAACATGGATGGGTTACCTTTGGCTCTATTCTAGGCCACTGATTGGATAATATGGTGTTCAAAGCCAGTTCCACGCATTATGCTCATATAGAAAACACACAAAACAGGGTTTTTTAGTGAGATCTCATTTTGTTTTTTATTCAGTAACAACAAAAACGTGAGAACAACCACGTGAAAACTGAAGCCCAGAACGAGGGGCTTGTACATTGAAGGAACTGAAGCCCATAACAGGGGGCTTGTAAACTCAAGCCCAGAACAGGGGGCTTGTACATTGAAAGAACTTAAGCCCATAACGGGGCTTGTACATTGAAATGATGGACGGTCCAGTCATATACGGGTCGCTGTCCTCGGCCTTGGGGTACTCGTCAAACATCTGTACGATGGTAGATAAGGTTGCCCTCCACAGTTTCGTAGTAATGGCCCCTCTCTAATTTCATAATACGATAGACTGCCCTTGTTCTGCTACATCATAATTCTTCTTGTCTCCTTAATAGCTTATATCTATAATGCCATCCTATTCAGCATTATCAACGCTGCAAACGAGTACGTACAAATCGAGGGCTGGCTTCGTCTACACGCTGATCGGGATCATGGAGTAAAGTTTGTCCTGCCTCAGTTATGCCCCTTGGGTGTGCCTAAAAATCGGGACTCATTTACGGGAAGAAAATCTGACAAAAAACGGTTAGGTTGACACCCACTTTTGTTTGCCTTTTTAAGTTGAGACAGGACCAGGGAACGTGTGTAAGAAGTTTAATTAAAATCGCTCTTACAGATTTTTCTGGAAATTGAGCCGAATTTGACCATTTTTCGACATTTTTAAGGGGTTTTCTAGGAAAAATGAAGCAAGCATGGAGAAGAAGGTTCGAGTTTAAATTTTCTATAACATAGCAGTGGTATATCTTAAAATAATAGTTTCATCGGGCTCTTTCAGAAAATATATACATATAAGTGATTTGGGTTGAAGGTTTTACGACAACTGGTGGCCGAAAAACGGACCCATAGTCTATTCCATACCGAATGAAAGAATCTCTGAAGTGCACCCTTTAAGGCATAATAGTGGAGTCTATGCATTATCTTAATGTAGACTCCGTTACGGAGCGGAAATGTGTCATTACGCCAGATTGTTTAATTTTGACTGCCTAGTTACACCTGAAACGCTATTTTCGGAAGCAGGTGGAAAGAAGACCAGGAGTTCGATTAAAATAATCCACAGTGTGTCCATTAGTATACTACTGAGGTTATTGCATACTGTATTCCATACAGGAGTTATCTCCCCCTGGAATGAGATTTCGGTAGATATTATGGCAGAACTAGGTCATATCAAAATGATATCAATTTGCCAGTGTAAATTTTCTTTACAAGAGAACCTATTTACAGTCCATAAAGGATGGAATAGATGTATATTATTATGGTTTTACGAATTATTTTTCAAGTTTCTGAAGTATTTCCCATGTTTCTGGGAGGAAATTCAGTGGAAAATTACCAATAATTTGACTTGGTTCCATCTGTTATTTGCATTTTCCCGTGTTTCCGCTATCATTGGAAAGCGGAAAAGCAACCACGGCCTTCATATTGCCGAATGGATGCACATTATTCGGATTTCCCACATTAGTATGTATAACTGGCAAGTGTTGTATACCGCCATACTCGCAAACACTCTGAGATTACGATAAATGTGAATAATTAATTTCGTAAAAAACGTCCTGCCCCTTAAGGTTGCCCTCCACAGTTTCGTAGTAATGGCCCCTCTCTAATTTCATAATACGATAGACTGCCCTTGTTCTGCTACATCATAATTCTTCTTGTCTCCTTAATAGCTTATATCTATAATGCCATCCTATTCAGCATTATCAACGCTGCAAACGTACAAATCGAGGGCTGGCTTCGTCTACACACTGATCGGGATCATGGAGTAAAGTTTGTCCTGCCTCAGTTATGCCCCTTGGGTGTGCCTAAAAATCGGGACTCATTTACGGGAAGAAAATCTGACAAAAAACGGTTAGGTTGACACCCACTTTTGTTTGCCTTTTTAAGTTGAGACCGGACCAGGGAACGTGTGTATGAAGTTTAATTAAAATCGCTCTTACAGATTTTTCCGGAAATTGAGCCGAATTTGACCATTTTTCGACATTTTTATGGGGTTTTCTAGGAAAAATGAAGCAAGCATGGAGAAGAAGGTTCGAGTTTAAATTTTCTATAACATAGCAGTGGTATATCTTAAAATAATAGTTTCATCGTGCTCTTTCAGAAAATATATACATATAAGTGATTTGGGTTGAAGGTTTTACGACAACTGGTGGCCGAAAAACGGACCCATAGTCTATTCCATGCCGAATGAAAGAATCTCTGGAGTGCACCCTAAGGTTCTGCCCCGGCATCGATGGTACAGGTAAAACAACCAATATTGTCCGCACACGCACACGCGCTTTCCCCACAGTATGACACCGATATTTAGTGGTACATTCGTGTACCACTGAGTGTTACAGCAATGTGACAATTTATGTTGGACCATCATGGTAGTGTAACCGTGTCTTATTGTGGGCAACATATTTTTTTTATTTTATTACTCTGTATATTCCATTGTGTGGATTATCTATATCGGATGTGAGAATCTGTCAGTGGTCTAGGGGAAACAACTCTAGTCAGACAGAAGCGAACTAGGTCAAGAAATCACATGACCCGGCGTTGTTTGCGCATAAACGGGACGGGATTGTGTTCCTCGCACCGCGTTGTGTTCCTTCACCATATCATGCATATTCATTAGGTGGCAATTTCACCTCCTACACAAGAGAGCTCGCCACATACGCACTTTCCATTCTACTTTCATTCTTCATAACATGTAGGGCCTACTTTGAGTTTTTTGGTGCTGTATAATGTGAGGTTACCTGTATTTGTATGCACCCGTGTAAATCAGTTGCATTTGTTGCATTGTATTAATAGTTACTATAGTTAAGATTGTGTTCATTGATACATGTACACACGTGAATATTCTTGTATTTAGTCACATAATTTAATTGGTGCACCCTCCTTCATTTCTATAGGAGGTAAAAATGTATCATACATGGAATGTTTTGCTGCCACAGACAATATTATGTGTATCTTTTTTTCTTCTTTTTGTATCTATCTCTGTATCTTTGCATGCAGATGAGGAGAATAAAACTTACTTACGCTAAACCCCTGTGCTTCCTTTCCATCTCCCTGCAGCTTCCGCCTCTGTGCTCCCTGTTCTGTCTGCCCGTGATGCTCCGCCTCTGTACTGTCTGTTCTATCTCCTTCATTTCTCATCTTTCTCTCTTACCGTGTACCGTGTCCTTCACTCAGTAGAATTACATTGATTTGTAGATTTATTATCTTCATTTATGTGATAACAGAATTAGTTCGATGTAATGTAAAATATAATTGCTTAAAAGTAAATATTTTTTGAGAAAGTATTTCCAAAGAAATGTCTTCGCTAGAGTTATACTGCCTAATAATTTCTTACCCATATAGACGCCTTATTTATATACTTCTAAAGTATAGAACTTCCGAATGCCTACAGGTGTAAATATTAGGTTTGATTGTATAGAAACTGATATGTGTATAGTGTTTTTTGGACGTATATGTTACGGTTTTGCTAGATTTTCGCTCATGAATTATTTGACGAATATATCTTCCAATATGTAAGTGATTTCGCATAATAAAAATAAAGATGGTAGTATATCCACAATGATGAACCCAAATGCAGGTTTATGTTTGATCGGCCCATCCATATAATGCCCCTACCTGTGTCGCCTCTAATACATGAGACAGAAGACAAATAGACCATTTTCAAAGGAACTAACTTCTTTTATAAATCCCTATATACAATGTACAGCATCGGCAAATATTTATTGCTTTATTCAGAAAAGCAATAGTCGAAGGTCCACCAATGACATAGAGGCCTAAATGTTATGTATACTAGTCTAATGTTGAATGATAATCCCTACGGTAGTCTTTCTCAACGGAGGTTACATTCAGTCTAATGTTGAATGATAATCCCTACGGTAGTCTTTCTCAACGGAGGTTACATTCAGTCTAATGTTGAATGATAATCCCTACGGTAGTCTTTCTCAACGGAGGTTACATTCAGTCTAATGTTGAATGATAATCCCTACGGTAGTCTTTCTCAACGGAGGTTACATTCAGTCTAATGTTGAATGATAATCCCTACGGTAGTCTTTCTCAACGGAGGTTACATTCAGTCTAATGTTGAATGATAATCCCTAAGGTAGTCTTTCTCAACGGAAGTTACATTCAGTCTAATGTTGAATGATAATCCCTACGGTAGTCTTTCTCAACGGAGGTTACATTCAGTCTAACGTTGAATGATAATCCCTACGGTAGTCTTTCTCAACGGAGGTTACATTCAGTCTAATGTTGAATGATAATCCCTACGGTAGTCTTTCTCAACGGAGGTTACATTCAGTCTAATGTTGAATGATAATCCCTACGGTAGTCTTTCTCAACGGAGGTTACATTCAGTCTAATGTTGAATGATAATCCCTACGGTAGTCTTTCTCAACGGAGGTTACATTCAGTCTAATGTTGAATGATAATCCCTACGGTAGTCTTTCTCAACGGAGGTTACATTCAGTCTAATGTTGAATGATAATCCCTAAGGTAGTCTTTCTCAACGGAGGTTACATTCAGTCTAATGTTGAATGATGATCCCTACGGTAGTCTTTCTCAACGGAGGTTACATTCAGTCTAATGTTGAATGATAATCCCTACGGTAGTCTTTCTCAACGGAGGTTACATTCAGTCTAATGTTGAATGATAATCCCTAAGGTAGTCTTTCTCAACGGAGGTTACATTCAGTCTAATGTTGAATGATAATCTCTACGGTAGTCTTTCTCAACTGAGGTTACATTCAGTCTAATGTTGAATGATAATCCCTAAGGTAGTCTTTCTCAACGGAGGTTACATTCAGTCTAATGTTGAATGATAATCCCTACGGTAGTCTTTCTTACATTCAGTCTAATGTTGAATGATCTTTCTTACATTCAGTCTAATGTTGAATGATAATCCCTACGGCAGTCTTTCTCAACGGAGGTTACATTCAGTCTAATGTTGAATGATAATCCCTACGGTAGTCTTTCTCAACGGAGGTTACATTCAGTCTAATGTTGAATGATAATCCCTACGGTAGTCTTTCTCAACGGAGGTTACATTCAGTCTAATGTTGAATGATAATCCCTACGGTAGTCTTTCTCAACGGAGGTTACATTCAGTCCAATGTTGAATGATAATCCCTACGGTAGTCTTTCTCAACGGAGGTTACATTCAGTCTAATGTTGAATGATAATCCCTACGGCAGTCTTTCTCAACGGAGGTTACATTCAGTCTAATGTTGAATGATAATCCCTACGGTAGTCTTTCTCAACGGAGGTTACATTCAGTCTAATGTTGAATGATAATCCCTACGGTAGTCTTTCTCAACGGAGGTTACATTCAGTCTAATGTTGAATGATAATCCCTACGGTAGTCTTTCTCAACGGAGGTTACATTCAGTCTAATGTTGAATGATAATCCCTACGGTAGTCTTTCTCAACGGAGGTTACATTCAGTCTAATGTTGAATGATAATCCCTACGGTAGTCTTTCTCAACGGAGGTTACATTCAGTCTAATGTTGATTGATAATCCCTACGGTAGTCTTTCTCAACGGAGGTTACATTCAGTCTAATGTTGAATGATAATCCCTACGGTAGTCTTTCTCATCGGAGGTTGCATTCAGTCTAATGTTGAATGATAATCCCTACGGTAGTCTTTCTCAACGGAGGTTACATTCAGTCTAATGTTGAATGATAATCCCTACGGTAGTCTTTCTCAACGGAGGTTACATTCAGTCTAATGTTGAATGATAATCCCTACGGTAGTCTTTCTCAACGGAGGTTACATTCAGTCCAATGTTGAATGATAATCCCTACGGTAGTCTTTCTCAACGGAGGTTACATTCAGTCCAATGTTGAATGATAATCCCTACGGCAGTCTTTCTCAACGGAGGTTACATTCAGTCTAATGTTGAATGATAATCCCTACGGTAGTCTTTCTCAACGGAGGTTACATTCAGTCTAATGTTGAATGATAATCCCTACGGTAGTCTTTCTCAACGGAGGTTACATTCAGTCTAATGTCGAATGATAATCCCTACGGTAGTCTTTCTCAACGGAGGTTACATTCAGTCTAATGTTGAATGATAATCCCTACGGTAGTCTTTCTCAACGGAGGTTACATTCAGTCTAATGTTGAATGATAATCCCTACGGTAGTCTTTCTCAACGGAGGTTACATTCAGTCTAATGTTGATTGATAATCCCTACGGTAGTCTTTCTCAACGGAGGTTACATTCAGTCTAATGTTGAATGATAATCCCTACGGTAGTCTTTCTCATCGGAGGTTGCATTCAGTCTAATGTTGAATGATAATCCCTACGGTAGTCTTTCTCAACGGAGGTTACATTCAGTCTAATGTTGAATGATAATCCCTACGGTAGTCTTTCTCAACGGAGGTTACATTCAGTCTAATGTTGAATGATAATCCCTACGGTAGTCTTTCTCAACGGAGGTTACATTCAGTCTAATGTTGAATGATAATCCCTACGGTAGTCTTTCTCAACGGAGGTCACATTCAGTCTAATGTTGAATGATAATCCCTACGGTAGTCTTTCTCAACGGAGGTTACATTCAGTCTAATGTTGAATGATAATCCCTACGGTAGTCTTTCTCAACGGAGGTTACATTCAGTCTAATGTTGAATGATAATCCCTACGGTAGTCTTTCTCAACGGAGGTTACATTCAGTCTAATGTTGAATGATAATCCCTACGGTAGTCTTTCTCAACGGAGGTTACATTCAGTCTAATGTTGAATGATAATCCCTACGGTAGTCTTTCTCAACGGAGGTTACATTCAGTCTAATGTTGATTGATAATCCCTACGGTAGTCTTTCTCAACGGAGGTTACATTCAGTCTAATGTTGAATGATAATCCCTACGGTAGTCTTTCTCAACGGAGGTTACATTCAGTCTAATGTTGAATGATAATCCCTACGGTAGTCTTTCTCAACGGAGGTTACATTCAGTCTAATGTTGAATGATAATCCCTACGGTAGTCTTTCTCAACGGAGGTTACATTCAGTCTAATGTTGAATGATAATCCCTGCGGTAGTCTTTCTCAACGGAGGTTACATTCAGTCTAATGTTGAATGATAATCCCTACGGTAGTCTTTCTCAACGGAGGTCACATTCAGTCTAATGTTGAATGATAATCCCTACGGTAGTCTTTCTCAACGGAGGTTACATTCAGTCTAATGTTGAATGATAATCCCTACGGTAGTCTTTCTCAACGGAGGTTACATTCAGTCTAATGTTGAATGATAATCCCTACGGTAGTCTTTCTCAACGGAGGTTACATTCAGTCTAATGAAAGACTAAGTTATCGGAGCTTGAATATTGACTCTATAATAATAATTTATTATAGTGTCTCTCTGGTTAATCAACATGGCAGTGTGACTTACGTCAAAGGACCTACGAAGTAGGGAAGGCATTAGGGCTCCGACGCGCACTGAACTCTTGGATCTCGCCCACAAGATGAAATCCTGCCAATATTAAGATGGGCACAGCCTAAGTAGTCAGAATCACCAGTGATTTTCATCAAAAATCACCAGAAATCTTCATCAAAAGTAAGTCAGCACCCTAATGCACCTTCATGTCAAATATGAAGAGTTCGACGGTTCTCCTTATTTTGCCGATGAAAGGATTCGGATGGACTCACGCACTCACTCACTCATTCACTCACTCACTCATTACCGGACAATTTGAAAATGAGAGCCTACTTCGTAGAAAAATTTCAGTCCATTCAGATGCAGTAGAAAGATTCTCGTGATATCCCGTGGGACTCCATCTGGGATACTCTGCTGCATTTAATCAGCCAGCTTCTAAGTTCAGTGAAACTATTGCCCCCCCCCCCACAATTTGCTGCATGGCGATAAGCACGATATACTCATGGGTCACATGGGCTCGTTACTGTTGTTAATTGATTAATTATGTTGATGAGGGAGGCGGGGAGGGGGGGGGGCGGATGTCGAGCTAGTAAAGAAACGTACCACGACCTTGAACCACCTGCACATCAAAACAATAGCCAATTAACAGCGTAACGAATCCGTGTGGTTTGGGTCTCCGTCATCAGACACTAAAAAGAAATGAGGTCGTCGTCGAGATTCGACTACAAAGAAGAAAGATATATTTTTCTCCGTGTGAAATAATACTTTTGAAATATTCTCAGAATTTCCGTAATCTATAAGCAGGACCGCCGAAAACTTATCTATGCCAAGTTAACTTTCTTAGCTGACCTATAGAGTTCTGATTAAACAAAATAACCGTAGGAATGTTATATGACTGGGGAAATTATTAAACATGTAATTAGGTAATTGGCATGCTGAGTGGAATTATTGTAAACCCATACCTTGATTGTGGATTGGGTACTCGCATGGTTTCTCGCTAACTCTTTATACAAAAGTATTAGATCTGACAACCGAGCACAAGATAACGGAAATTACACACTTGATACGGTGGAGAAGGCGAGAAGGCCAATATTGTCAAAATAAAGTCTTTGAAACCGACAATCATCATGTTTATTCTGAGATTTTGACAGTGATTAAAATAAGACCTATCTCTCCGAATATATTTAGGTTCGATTTTAATCAGACTGATTTTTCTATACAGATATTTGACCTCCGTTATTCTAAGAGTATCGATACAGAAACATTGATATTCACCATGACATTAGTACAAATAGATTATGAGTGTCATTTATCTGATTTGTAGCACAGAATAGAATAGAATTGAATTGATGGAACTTTATGATGTCACTTTCGGTAGTATGGAAAGCGCAATTTGGGTTGTATAGGCATGTGTAGACCATAATATGGAAAATCAGCACAGTTGAAGGCATGGGAGTTTCACTACACTTTAGATCTCTGGAGTCAGGCATTCGGGCTAGAGTATAATGAGCCAACTGTGTATATGTAGGATGGAGTATACATATGCGTACCAGGTGTGAAGCATGATGCGGAGAACGATGGTGTTGGGACACATGGGAGTTTTATTAACGAGATGCAAGCATTCTCACTTCGTAGTGTAATAAATATGTGGGTACCCTTAACCCCAAAGGAACGTTATTCTGTGTGTGTGTTTGATGTGTTGAAAAGATGCACCGACTTACAGTTTTCGACGCCCCTCGTCGATGCGTTGAAGCGTTTGAAAACGGTGCTTAAAACGTTGAAGCGTTTTTAATGTTGAGCGTTGACGGGCGTCTGAACACGTCAACCCTCCCAAAAGAGAATGAAGATTGTAAGCGTTTAAGTATTCAGACGTCTGATGTCAACCGTGGCGGCTGTGTGCTTGTTTCAAATGGTAGTTTAAGAGCCACTTCCCATTCGGATTTCGCGGCCCATCACCGCGATGGTTTACTCTCACTGGTATTAAATCTTTTATTGGTATCTTGAGTACTATATTATAAAATAATAAGGGTTTCATAGCGCTCTAACGATCTATTTCTAGAACTAAGAAAATCCAAGACTGCGTCCTGATTGACTAAATCCTTAATGCCAATAACTTGTGAGAAGAGCGGAATGCCACCTGCCCTTATCTGTCTTGTGGGCCGCCATCTTCGTGCGCATGCGCAATCGGCTTGTTGTACCCTGGTGGGAATATCACGCTCCAGGCAACTCATTTAGTGAAACTCCCATATCTCTCACGCTCCACATCTCTAATACGACCCGGTTAAACTCAGACAAAACAGAGCATTTTCAATGTTTGATTTTCATCTTTGCACGAAGTAAAGCGGGGAGAAATTTTAATTTTAGATTTTGAGAAACAAGGGGGGGCGGGGTGGGGGCGGGTAGCATAGTACCAAAAAATTTTACCTATCAGAGTTGTACAAGTGGATTTATAACAACAAAGAATATATTTGTCAATATATCGAATATATGCCTACCGATTTCTTCTCAGATTGTCAGTGGGGGGGGGGGAAGAGATATAGATGGAACTTCACGGTACGTATACCGTATCAAAACATGGACATATGCGGTAGGCATACATGGTTCTATCAGAAGTATTTTCGCCTCAGTCAGTTACCTGGCCCGTGGGATATCGGACGTTAGGGACCTACGTATTCTTTTTCAATAAATAAATTATGTAAGTTAATAAATATTTAATTTTTTCCCCTCCAAAAATTGTCTCGTTCCCATTAATGATGTCGAGCCGAGTTACCACAGTTTTTAATTTCCTACCATACATTGACTCCTAGTACATAGCAAAAGGGAGTATACGTGAACATATGCCATGCATCCAATATCTTACAGGCCAGACAAGTATATAGGCCTACCGGCGGTCATGCTAAACACCACCCGGGACCGACCGAAACCGCCCGGGGACAGCCCGTGACCGCCCGGGACATAATCTTACCGCCCGGGGCAACCAATGTCATACAGAATGTTAGATTCAGCACTATCCCCGGTTTGAAGGTCGTATTGTCATTATACGACTAACGTGTGACGTTTGTTATGAATTCCATGCACGGAAAACTACCCTCACGGAAATAGGGCGCGCGCCCTATTTAGGGCGCGCGCCCCATCTGCGCCCCAATTGCGCCCTACTTGCGCCTTGTCTATCTACTGCGCCCTAATTGCGCCCCATTTCTCCATCCCATCCACCCTGCTGCGCCCTAATTGCGCCCTTCAGGAATGCGCCCTAGAAGCTAGAGATAGGGCGCGCGCCCTAACTGCACCTTATTTAGTTTGAAATTTTCTCTGATATTCAGACTGCGCCCTACTTGCGCCCTGTGGACATTGATGTTTTCTCCAAACTTCAGACTGCGCCCTATCTGCGCCCTGTGGACATAACTACTTTTTCGAGAACTCAGACTGCGCCATAAATGCGCCCTCTGGACATAACCATTTTATCTAAAATTCAGAGTGAACCCTACATGTATACTTGTGCCTTCTGAACTTTTTTCACCAACATTCATTTAGCTAGTAATCATATATGCATGTGTGTCATTTTAAAGACATGTGCAAATTTAATAACATTATTTCAACAAAAAAATCTGACTTTTACTTGAAGAAGCTATTGCTCCTTATCTGCGCCCCGACTGCGCCCTACCAGTACATGTACATGATCATTCATGCTATTATTCTCGGAGTGCGCCCTAATTGCGCCCCAACTGCGCTCTATCTGCGCCCTATTATCTGCACAATAGCATGTTATCTGATTAGTCAAAACTGTCACATGACCTTTATCTTATTGGCTGATATTAACAAAAGAAAGGCAGACATATTGGTTTTGAAAGAACCATTTTGAATTTGAAGATTTCATGCCATCTAACAAGATTTTGGTGAGTGTTATACCTCTGTTTTGTGGATAGTGGATGATGTAAAGGGTTTCAGGTTTGTGTATAAGTAATTTGAAGAAAAAAACTCAAGAAAAAGTGAGCGACAGTATCAGATGACCTAATGTACCAATTCCACAAAAGCTGACTGTAGTACATGCACATATATTTTCTAATAAATGTAATTCTAACCATGAATGCACATTGTACATGTAGATGAAAATAATATGTACCTGCACAGCAAAATTGGATTTATTTAGACTAGTTAGATGCCAATAATCATCTTTCACCTTATATCTTCAATTTATGTACATGATGGATAGATAGACTTTATTTACTGAGGGTAGAACATGGTTAGCATGGCATGTATACTGTTCTGTTCCCCAACTGCGCCCTAACTGCGCCCCAACTGCGCCCTAACTGCGCTCTAATTGCGCCCCAAATGCGCCCTAACTGCGCCCTATCAGTACAACATGCATGCTATTATTCTGAGTGCGCCCTAATTGCGCCCCAACTGCGCCTTTTCTGCGCCCCAACTGCGCCTTAAGACTGCGCCCCAACTGCGCCCTATTCTCTAATAGGGCGCATATAAGGCGCAATTAACATATTTGGAACGCGCCCTAATTTGCGCCCTAGCCATATTGAGTCTAATGGCAAAGTTGGGGGCGCAGATAGGGCGCGCGCCCCAATTGCGCCCCAACTGCGCCCTAGCTGTCTCAATTCATGCGCCCCATTTGCGCCTTAAATGCGCCCTAATTGCGCCCTATTTCCGTGAGGGTATGCTTACCCGCTTATCTTCAAAAGATACCGTTATGGCAGAATTCTTATCCGAATATTATCATGCGTTTTTCTCTCTGTTCCTGTCACATATCTTCGGAAAAATAACAATAAAACTGAAGACGTGCATTATTTTTGATGAACACATCAAAATTTGGCAGGTTCTGTCATATAGCTCAATTATAAGCAGACTACATAATTTCACTAATGCTCTGAAGATTAAAACCAGATCATGATGCCGTATAACCGTGGAAGTCATGTTGTCATTTTCTGATTTGATTTATTGATAAATATCGAATATTATCAACCAAATATATAAATTTGGTGAAAAAACTAAGCGCTGAACTTCGCGAAATTTAAATTTTATATCAAGAGAAAAAAATCTGACATTTTATTATGCTCCAAGGAATTGTCATTGTGAAATTCTGAATGTTTCCCGATAAAGTAGGCGCAGTCCGACAATGACGGTGCCGTGGTGGAATATGACATGACACGTCTCCCAAAGTAAATGACCCAAACAAATAAACAAAAATACAATTCAAAGCTCACAATCCACACCAGCGAGGCTACTTGAACACACAAGTCAGTTGGCGTTATGATCGCATTTGATCAGTGTGGCTTGATAAGTAATGAAGTAACTATGACGAAATTCTTGGAAAATTTCACATACGCCACATGTTACAAAACAAGCACTGCAGTTAAATAGGACATGATAATTCACCTATCTCGCAAAATCGAAAGATCACTCCAGATTTCCATCTCACAAAATTTATTTAGAAAGATGCGAAGCTACTCTCTCCCGTATTTCAGTTTTCCATCTCGCATAAGTGAAAATACAGAAAGTTAGAAGGCCCAACGGGTCCGTGTAACCTTGCACAATTCAATTTTCGTTTTTTGTTTTTGGTTTCTCAAAATCAAAAATTTAAATTTGACCGTCAATTTTCAATTTTCGTTTTTCGTTTTCTGTTTCTCAAGATCAAAAATTGAAATTTGACATTCAATTTTCAATTTTCGTTTTTCGTTTTACTTCGCGCAAAAATGAAAATCAAATATTGAAAATTGCCTCGACTTGTCCGTTTTTCGTTTTTTGATTTTAACTTTGACTCGTCAATGTTAACTGCGCACGCGCAAGACTTATGATGTCACTTTCGGTCCGCGGAGTAGTATGGAAAGCGCAAATCGGATTGTTTAGGCAGGTATGGAAAAAAACAGTAGGGGAAAGATGTGGGAGTTTCACTACACTATAGATTCCTGGAGCCAGGCATTCGAGCTAGAATATAATGGGCCAACTGCGCATGTGTAGAAGCGACTAGGCAATCGTGCAAAAGGAGTAAAGCATTATATGGAGAACAGCGGGGTTGATACACAGGGGAGCTTCATTAAAGTAGGGTAGTATAATAAATACGCCGGTACTCCAATCATAACCCCCAAAGGAACTGCCTGCGTCGATGCGTTGACGCGCTTGACGCCCACACTTAAAGCGTTGAAGCGTTTTTGACACTGAACGTTGATCGTTCCAACGATCCAGGTCCCAAAAATAGAGAATGAAGATTTGACCTGAAGCGTTGAAGCATTCAGGCGTCTGACATCAAACGTGGCGATTGTGTGCTTGTTTGAAATGGTGGTTTACGGGCCCCTTGCCATGTACGTATTTCGCGGTCCATCACCGCGATGCTTACTCTTATTGATATTACATCTTTGTTGGTATCTTTATAAATACTATATTTCAAATCAATAGCAAATAGCGGTTGTCTGCATGAATGCATGCTGCTCGCTTTTGTAGCGCTCTAAACATCTATTTTTAGAAATGAGAAAATCTAAGAGTGCGTTCTGATTGGCTCATGCCTCATGTCTGGTGCATCTTCACAAGTCCAGGTAAATCGTGAATCCCCGCACAGGGTTTACCTGGACATTTTTGGTGATTCGAGTGAGTTCTTGAATCGTTGCCTCAATCTCAAACATTTCATCCCCCGAGGTTATTTTGAATTAGCATGTCGGTATCCCGACACAAACACAAAACAAAAACAAAAAACGAAAATTGAAAATTGACGTTCAAATTTCAATTTTTGATTTTGAGATTACAGAAACAAAAAACGAAAATTGAAAATTGACGGTCAAATTTCAATTTTTGATTTTGAGAAACCAAAAACGAAAAACGAAAATTGAACTGTGCAAGGTTACACGGACCCCAACGCCAGTTCCCTCGTCTGTCTTCAAATAAAATTGATGTCATACAGAACTTCCAGGGTCATCCTTCATCCCGTTTCTGCTAATCAGCATTGCATGTGTCTGGTACCGTACAAGGACTTTTAGGAGAGAAGATACCGTAGTTAATTTTAATCAGATAGATTCGACTGAAAATGAAACCGTAGGCCTACTTTGGTAGAATGCATATCTTGGGAGTTTGGGAGAAACGAGGCTACTTTCAACTATGTAACGCTCCTAAATGTCATAATTTTCTTTTGAAATACAAGAGATAGAAGCTTTCGATTCCGAGCTTTGCAACTTGATACTTCCCATTTTGCAAGACGAAAGAGGGAATACGGGAGCAGTGTCCAGCTTCAGCTTTCCATCTTACTTTCAAATTACGTAAAGCTAGAATACGGGAGCAATGTAGAGCTTTCCATCTTTTTACTCAACATTTTGTGAGTTGGAATGCGAGAATACGGGAGCGATGTCGAGCTTTCCATCTTCCGACTATGAATTTAAAAAAAATGGAAATTGTTAAGTGTTACACGTGGAATGATCCGCAGAAGAAAATATACCGAACCTGTGTGGTGCCGGGAGTAGTATACAACGAGCAAGAAGAAGTAACAGCGCTTCACTGCGCATGCGCAGAACCTGGGGTGACGTCACAATGGGTGGTGTGCGCATGCGTGTGTGTGTGGGTGGTGGGACAAGATGGTGGGTGTGGGTGGTGGGACAAGATGGCGGTGTGTGGGTGGTGGGACAAGATGGCGGCGTGTGGGTGGTGGGACAAGATGGCGGCGTGTGGGTGGTGGGACAAGATGGCGGCGTGTGGGTGGTGGGACAAGATGGCGGCTGATGTGTGTGTGTGGGTGGTGGGACAAGATGGCGGTTGTGGGTGGTGGGACAAGATGGCGGCTGTGGGTGGTGGGACAAGATGGCGGCTGTGGGTGGTGGACAAGATGGCGGGTGTGATAGATAGCATAATCTTGCACTCACTCACACCCGGCTGTGGGTGGTGGGACAAGATGGCGGCTGTGGGTGGTGGGACAAGATGGCGGCTGTGGGTGGTGGGACAAGATGGCGGCTGTGGGTGGTGGGACAAGATGGCGGGTGTGATAGATAGCATAATCTTGCACTCACTCACTCACACCCGGCTGTGGGTGGTGGGACAAGATGGCGGCTGTGGGTGATGGGACAAGATGGCGGCGTGTGGGTGGTGGGACAAGATGGCGGGTGTGGGTGGTGGGACAAGATGGCGGGTGTGATAGATAGCATAATCTTGCACTCACTCACACCCGGCTGTGGGTGGTGGGACAAGATGGCGGCTGTGGGTGGTGGGACAAGATGGCGGCGTGTGGGTGGTGGGACAAGATGGCGGCGTGTGGGTGGTGGGACAAGATGGCGGTTGTGGGTGGTGGGACAAGATGGCGGTGGTGGGACAAGATGGCGGATTATAGAAAAACGTTGGACAAGATGGCGGCGTGTGGGTGGTGGGACAAGATGGCGGTTGTGGGTGGTGGGACAAGATGGCGGCTGTGGGTGGTGGGACAAGATGGCGGCGTGTGGGTGGTGGGACAAGATGGCGGCTGTGGGTGGTGGGACAAGATGGCGGCTGTGGGTGGTGGAACAAGATGGCGGATTATAGAAAAACGTATAAAAGGAGTCGATTTTTAGGGTAGGGGTGTATTCATTGCACTACTTTTGCGGAGCACTGTGACTTACCTGACCTTTGACAGCCAATCAGAAGCGAGTATTTTCACCTCGTCTGCCTGTATGGAATGCATGTACTGACTTGGTTCTGGGTTTTTTCCATCACGGTTGTGCGCAGGTGTATGACGTCACTTCCGGTCTGCGTGAATCGGGCGTGACCTGGGACTATGGGATGCATGTACTCACTTGGTTCTGGGTATTTGTCATCACGGGGAGGTCACGTGATCAGTTCAAGGTCATATCCATTTTTTCCCCATCACGGTTGTGCGCAGGTGTATGACGTCACTTCCGGTCTGCGTGAATCGGGCGTGACCTGGGACTATGGGATGCATGTACTCACTTGGTTCTGGGTATTTGTCATCACGGGGAGGTCACGTGATCAGTTCAAGGTCATATCCATTTTTTATCGATATGTCAACCCCACACCCAGTCCATTAGATGTCCCTTCACCTCACCTTCAATTTGATACCTCACTCGACCTCATCGGGCCACTAGGGGCTCTCCTAGCTCCAAAAAGGCTATTTTCATACCCTTTTGGCCGCCGCGCACACGCAGAATCACCCTAATTCAACCCCACACCCGGTCCATTAGATGCCCCTTCACCTCACCTTCAATTTGATACCTCACTCGACCCCATTGGTCCATTTTAAAAAAAAAAAATTTTGGCTATCCCCTAGCTCCAAAACGTCTATTTTCATACCCTTTTGGCCGCCGCGCATGCGCAGAATCACCCTAATTCAACCCACACCCAGTCCATCAGATGCCCCTTCGCGTAAGCTTCAATTTGATACCTCACTCGACCCCATGGGTCCATTTTTAAAGAAAAAATTGGGGCTATTCCATCAACCTTGCTTTACCCCTTGTCCCCCCCTCCAATTTCCCCTTTTCACCCCTTTTTTTCACTAATTTCAATTTTTAATTGTTAAAAAAACATAGAAAATGAAAAAGATTTTTTTTGGCTCCATGAATCTTGTTTTCCTTTTGTATTCACTAAAAAAAAAAATTTTTTGGCTATTCCATTTCCCTCCCCCCCTCCCCTTGTCCCGTTCTTCTGTACTGCGTATTAACGTGGTTTCGTCTTCTAGCACCCGCTGAAAACTGGTGGTTATCGTTATCCCTCCAACTTCTTCACTGCTAACCATCTCTCTGTGTTCTGTAGCAGCATCATGTCTTGGATCTCTCGCAGGGTGGTGGGTAAACAGTCGTCTTCTTGAAGTCATAATTGTATGTTGTGAATAAAAGCAGGCTGGATGGCTGGCTGGAAGGCGCGTCAGGTCAGGTAAGTCAGATTGAATACACCCTACCCTAAAAATCGACTCCTTTTATACGTTTTTCTATAATCCGCCATCTTGTCCCACCACCCACAGCCGCCATCTTGTCCCTCCACCCACACGCCGCCATCTTGTCCCTCCACCCACACGCCGCCATCTTGTCCCACCACCCACAGCCGGGTGTGAGTGAGTGCAAGATTATGCTATCTGCTAAAAAAGAATTTTCCATGCACACTGTATAGTGTTGTGTTACCATTGCCCAAAGATAAAGAATTTCCTAGTTTTATTTCGAATCATCAGATTTTAGTGCATAATATTGCTGAAATAATGCCAACAGAAAACTCAGAGTCAATTTAAATATTTATTTGTATTGAGAAAATTATAAGAATTTCGAAGAGAAAAGAGCCGAGATAATGTCTGTCTGTCCTGGAAATCAGCTGATCAGCAATAAATCGACATCTCCGTGACCTTCAACGAGATTTTGACATTAGGTTTTACCCGCTTTTATCACAAATCATTATAAAGAAATTGTCACACCCGGTGAACTCCTGAAACCCACATCCTACCTGAGAGTTTGGTAAGATATTCCATTCATTCGTTACCGTTCCGTGGAGTAGAATTTCATCCACCAGCTTTCACTGTTGTGGTGCGGGTCGGGGAGCGGGAGTTTTGCACTAATGAAAACCAATGTCGTCCTCTCTCACGAAACCAAACACAAAAATTGACAAATTATACGGACTGCCACGATAAGCGAATGTATGCAACAAATAGCGTTCCGTACTGCAGATGTCCGATAAAATCCCTCCAGTCAAGGGGGGAGGGGGGAGTGTTACAGAATGTTGATTCCACAAAACCTGTTCGGTGGCCTACATCATCGTTCAATCGCTGCTCATAAAGGCTGCGTTCAGCTCACCAGAACTGTATACACTTCGAAATCTGTGAAAGAATATCAATTTTCACGTTTCCTGTCTGATATCACACAAATTTATGCGTCCGCTCGAACACAACACAGCACACTCCCTCGATTACAGTCTACGTGTGACGGGTATACATGCAGGCGATGAATCGTGCAGAGTTTCGTCACATTATTCATCTCAGCGAACACCGAAAGGAAGAAAGTTCCGTTATAAACTGCGACAGAGAATGTTCCCCAGCTCAGAAAACAACACAATGATCAGTGAAATCGTCCTCCGTATGCAGGACGCTAACAAAACGCTAACAAAATGGCTGCTCAAGGTCAATTTGCCCGGATAATAACGTCGTTCAAACCACAGCGCCATCTATACGCTTTGGTGCAAGGGAGACAACTCGGACTAGACCAATTCCCAGGCGAAGATGATGTCCGCTATATTTGGCCTGTATGGGTATAGGGGTGGTCGGTTTTTTTATGGCTTTTACTATGAGCTATGAGGTTGATCATGTAGAATACGATGGAAAAAAATTTGAAAGTACCGCGTAGGCTTGTATATAGATCCATATAGACCCATATACACTCATATACTGGGATATTAGTATGTATAAATCCATACGGGGTGGACATGTTGGAGTCTAGGTGGAGCACTAGTGGCCCGATGGGGTAGAGTGAGGTCTTATTTTAAAGCTCTCGAGGAAATAAATAAATAAATAAATAAATAAATAAATAATAAAAAAAAAAAAAATCGGCGAGTAGTAGACGAAGGGAAAATTGGAAAGTACTGACCATGCCCCAGAATACTTCATATGCATATCACGGCCTTAAGCCCTATGTAAGATGTAATCTACTTCACAGTTTAGTAGTATAAAAAGCGCAAGTCCTATTGACCTTGCCCCTTCCAAAGAAATAAAATCGGCTCTATTTTACAGGAGTATATACGCAGGTCACGTGGGTTGTGACGTCACTTCCGGGTTTTCACTAAACACTACCTCCAAACATAGAAGAGTTCCAATTTTTTCCCTTAGACGTCCGTATGTTCATCCTCCAAACCCACAAGAGTTCCAATGTTCAACCACCGGGGTGTTTTCCCGCCCCAGCGCCCCGCAGCGCGCGCGTCATCCCGCGTCATCCCCGGCAGTGCGCGCGCGCGCGGACGCCGGTCAAAAGGTCAAAGGGTCACCTCCAGGTCAGACGGTCCAATGTCCAATGAGACAATGTTGCGGTATCGCTATAGTCAGAGCTTGAGCACAAAAAAAAGGGGGATTCTAGATGAACCTGGGAAAGATGGGCAGTTCCATTTGGACCAATCAGCGGTCGAGAAAAAGAGCCAATCAGCGGTCGAGAAAAAGAACCAATCAGCGATCGAACAATCAGCCAATCGAATTGGGGTACTCACGGTGTGCTTTCGCTGACGTCCGCGCCTACATCTGGGTTCTTGTATACCCGGGTAATGTTTTTCTGGACATGGATGGGTTACCTTTGGCTCCATTCTAGGCCACTGATTGGCTAATACGGTGTTCAAAGCCACTTTCATGCATTATGCTCATAGAACTTATAGTCATAATCTATACGTGTTGGACGAGTCTCTTCACTCACCGTATACACGTACCTCATTGAAATGCCCGCTCCAAACCTAGACCAAAGACACGTACTTGGTCTGTAGGCTGATTTCATTGGCTCTCTATTTTTACTATAGTGCTTTTGCATTCTAACCTTGATGGGTTACCTAGAACTTATAGTCATCAACATAATCTATACGTGTTGGACGAGTCTTTTCACTCACCGTATACACGTACCTCAATGAAATGCCCGCTCCAAACCTAGACCAAAGACACGTACTTGGTCTGTAGGCTGATTTCATTGGCTCTCTATTTTTTACTATAGTGCTCTTGCATTCTAAACTTGATGGGTTACATTTTGGCCCCATCCTACACCACTGATTTCAGTTTGACTGAATCTCCACATTGGGCATTGATGCATTAGGAATAAAACACACAAGACAGGGTTTTTTGGTGAGATCTCATTTTTTTATTCAGTGAACAACAACAACGTGAGAACAAGCCCAGAACAAGGGGCTTGTAATTAACTGAAGCCCAGAACAAGGGGCTTGTACATTGAAGCCCAGAACAAGGGGCTTGTAAACTTAAGCCCAGAACAAGGGGCTTGTCATTAACTTAAGCCCAGAACGGGGCTTGTACATTGAAATGATGGGCGGCCCAGTCATAGACGAGTACATCGCGGTCCTCGGCCTGAGGGTACTCGTGAAACATCTGTACGATGGTAGATAAGGGTCTTCCCCGGCATCGATGGTACAGGTAAAACAAGCAATATTGTCCGCACACGCCACTGGTCAGGCTTTGCAACGTTTGACTGTTCCAACACCACGTCTCTGTGCCTTGATCCATGAAGTCTGTTAAATCGGGATGGAGGGGTGGCAGGCCGTACGGGTCAAAGTATTCGCCCTGCTGTTCTGTCAAGTACACGGCCACCCAGTGTTCACCGGGTCGCTCCATCGGGTCCGTGTTGAGAACGTAAGCAGCCGGATACATACGGTCTAATGGCAACACATCTCGGGCGAACACCCCTTGAAAGACCCTACGTGTCTCTGGGTCATTCTCCAGCACGGTGGTTATCTGCTCTGTATCCATGTTAGGTGGAGAAGTCACACAGGACGTTGCGCGCCTTGTCCACTTGAATGATGTTGTCAAACTCGGCGTAGCAGATCACATTGACGGTGGTCGCCAGGGCTCGTGCAAAGTGGATTTCCAACCGTAAGTTGCCTTGCTTGGCCAGGGCCAGCTGATGGTCGTTCTCTAAGGTGGGGGTCAGATCGAAACAGAACAACGTGTATCCGTTCGCGTAGTCCTCCCGACTGATCATATTCCCTTCGTCCTGGTTGATTTGACCGGTGGCTGTAAACAGGCTCTGATAGGCTCGAATGAAATTCCTCCGCCCAAAGTTCGGTGTTAAGGCCGTGGCTGGCACCTGTTGTCCATCCACATGCAGGGCCACAAAATTGATGCCGAAATGTTGAAAGTCAAACGGATTCTCTGGGTAGGCTCCGCTGAAACTGGTATTTTCCACACAGGCCAGGATCAATCGCTTGGGTAGTTACCCCAGGAACAGGTTTTCTTTGTTGGCGCCCATATTTCCAGCAGGCACAGAGAACACTTTGGTTTGCACACGTCGGATAGGGTGCTGGGCTGGTTTTGTTTCCAAGGCTTTCATGTGTCCCAATTGAACGGCTGGATTCGGTTTCACTTTTCGGACATACAGGACTGCGTCTTGGATGACAATCTTATAGTCCGCTGCATGCCCCTCTACGTTAGTGGCCATCAAGGCGAAGGTCGGAGGCGCCCGTATCAGTCGGATTTTGATGGGGATCTTGTTCAAGAGGTACCGGTCTTGCATGAACATGTCTGCATGCAGTCGACCCATCATATCCACCGAGGCACTGTTCGCAGTGAAAGCCTTCCGTTTGTTATATCCCTCATTGTCCGCCGTGTCCATGTGCTCGGGCGTGTCCTTGTAGAATAAAGCGGTTGTCAGCTGAGATTTTTTAGCCTCTCGGCCATACGACAACAGTGTCTCGATGTAGGCTCGATAGGGGTACGTGTTGGTGGAGTCACTGATGAGTTTGTCGCTGAGAAAAATATCCACCTGCTGAAACATCGAGTGCAGCCAGAGATTCGTCGGACCCACCGTTGCTTGGTCAGCGATTCTGGTGCCAGCTCCATTGACCACCTTGGCTTTCACATACAAGTAGGTATGGGCTAAATCCACATAGGCCGTATCCGCATTACTGATGGTGAACTCGATGGGCCCGGTTTCGTTGATGCTGGAGAGCGGGAGATGCTCCACCCATAATCCTTGTTCGACACTGGTTTGTGTGGGCGGCACGGTCCACAAATCAAATTCACTGTTGGTGGAGGGGCAGGACTCGGCGTGGATTAAGGCCATGTTTTAAGAAAAGATATCCCGGGTCTTCTTGGATGTGCGTCGTCGCTAGGTCGGTCGTCGAGTGGTGCGTGGTCTCGGTGGGGCAGCTCTTTTATTCCCAACGGTGCGTTGTGCTTTGGTCACCAAGACGCCTCCCGCTTCTTTGGCCCGCCGTTTCAATGATTCTTTGGGTGCCGTACCCCCCAAGACATCACCGGCCACTTGCAGTCCACTGCGTACCGCTTGTTTGCCGATTGCTTTCACCCCACGCGTCACCAAGGGCAGGAACGTTTTCACAATGCTGCCGAGTATGTT
The DNA here is from genome assembly GCA_036873755.1 of Hanleya hanleyi. Taxonomy (NCBI): domain Eukaryota; kingdom Metazoa; phylum Mollusca; class Polyplacophora; order Lepidopleurida; family Hanleyidae; genus Hanleya; species Hanleya hanleyi. The sequence continues at coordinate 31,123 of JAVTVY010038579.1, read as the reverse complement.
CCCCAGTCCATGTCCTCGTTGCATGCGTGCACCGCTAAAGACCGGAAAGCCACCCCCGGCCTGTTGGGCATAATAGTCGGCATAGCTGCGTGCATCGCACTCGTAAGGTACTTTAATTATGCAAAGTGGGGAGCACGTGCTTGTCGAAAATGAAGTGTCAGCACCACTTTTCCTCGTTCGAATGCCACCGGTCGTCCCGTGTCATCTCTTATATCCACCGTGATCGTGCTGATGTCAGTTTGTCGTACGGGCAAGTAGAGCATGTGGGTGAAACTGTGGGTGACTTGACCTCCATACTTCTTTTTAATGGGGACCACCCGTAACAGAGGTGTGTTGATATCGCCCACGATGTGGTTGTCCACCACGTCCGAGTAGACGTAGAGTCCGTACATACCCGACTTCATATCCATCGGCATCTCGCCATGGTGTTGGGAGGGACCAGCGAACGTCTGTAGATCGAAACCCAGCATTTGCTGTAGTGTAGGACTGAGTTTCACATTCACGGTATCGGTGACGGTAAGCTGTGCCTTGTCGTTGTGTACGTTGACATCGAAGAACACGTTTTTCTTGAAGCGCAAGGCTATCAGGCGTGTTGCACTATCCGTCACCCCCCGTAGCGCCTTATCATGCATCAGTCTTGACAGCCCACCGATGAACTCCTTGGGAGTATTGTATTGGCCTTCGGGCAGGGTGAGTCGGGTGTTTTTGCCTTCGTAGGTGACCTCGTACCACACTTCATTGGCTCGCACGTTGTACCACGAGTAAGGGTATTGGATATCCACGAGGGCACATTCCCAGCGTCCAGGTAAATGTAACGGTTGCGGTAACTGGGTGACGTACTTGGCCGCGGTGTTGTCAGGAAACACATCCAGCGAACTGTTACTGGGTAGGGTCAGGTAAAACATGGCGACTGAGCTGTCCTGCTGCTGCTGTTGGTTTTAATAGGTGTTCCAGGCCTTGGGCGGTTGTGTCCGGCGTCGTGTTCGTCGCGTTGACTTGCTACGTGTCACGGCTCTGGAGATGTGGGGTGTCCTGATCGAGGGTGGTTTTTTAAAGGTCTGAAAAGAAGGTGCCCGTTGTGGTGGAGTTTTGGGGGGTGACTCCGGTTCCCAGTCGGCTTCCCAAGAAGGTTGTGGTGAGAGTCGTGGTGCACGACTCGGCGATTGCTGGGTTTGCTGCATAAAGGCCCAGCGGTGGGGGTTCCCCACCAATTCCTGTGGTACATGCATGTCTTTCAAGCCTTGAGCGAAGACCTCCCATCCTCGAGGATCCGTGTGCGATCTGCGTTGACGCATCAGATCATTCACTAAATCCGTCATGTGGGTGCCGGGGACCACCTGATTCTGTACCAGGAGTTCGCCTTTATCATTCCAAGTCATGTTAGGATTCTGTTTCATCCGTTGTAATACCAGGCCAGCTTGTTTCTTGAACGAGGCAGGTACACTCTTCAGCACTTCGTCTTCCACCCACTGTGGGGCTGTGGGGGCTACCTCACCCGGCTGTTGGAGCGGTGCTGAGGTCAGCGGTCTGTCACGTGGTGGTGGTGGTGGTGGTGGTGGTGGTACTGTTGCTGGGGGAGACAGGGTTTTGTATTGGTCCATGAACGTCATGTACCGTTGAAGCGTCTCATTGTACCGTTGTACTTTCTCACTGTCGCTTAACCCTGGTCTCTGTAAGATCTGTTGCATCTCTCCATCGAGGCTGTTTATGGTCTTCACCGTAGGTGGGACAGGGTAGGGTGATTGGAGGTTTTGCAGGAACCGTGGTTCGACGAGGACCATTTTTCTCGTGTGGTTCATTGTCGGCCGAAGAGTCCACCCAGTACTGGACCCAACACGGAAGCGGCCAACGGTGCTAAGATGGCCCCGAGAAAGCCGCCTTTCTGTAACACCTTTTTCTTTTGTGTTTGAGGGACCCGCTTGTGGACTAGGGTTCGGAGACCTGTCTTATGCTTGGCCAACTTGGTCTTCTGAGCCGGAGTCAGTGGTACGTTGCCTTTTAACAGGTTGTACCCGATCTCGCACAGACAGCGTACAAGGTCAGGGTCCGCACCGCGTACAATGGTTCGGACTAACTCGGGTGGGGCCGTCTTCAATACACGGAGCGTGGGAGCGTGCTTCCGTACTCGCGCAGACATCCTGTACAACTAATGCTAGAACCCACAACTCTGCCCTTTTTATCCACCTCACAGACAAAGTCAACCCTGCTGTGGTATTCATTCTTTTTATTATTCCCCATCATCAAACACACAGACCCCAGCTGGAGGCGCCACTGTGGATGTGTTTACATTATTTTTGCATGTACACGTGGTGGGTCTCTCCGGGAAAGATGCCGGTCCGTAGTCGAAGGTGGTCGGGGGTGGCTTGCTTGAGGTCGAACAGCATATACCCGTGCTGAGGGGTTGTGGCATCTTTAAAGGCTTCCAACGCAAACGGTGTGCGGCCGGGATACATCTGTCTCGCCAGGTGCAGCAGTTGAGTGGTATCTCTCGGGTTTTTGAAGACCACCAGGTAGTGGGCATTTAAGCTGATATTCCGATGTTCTTTGTTTTTACTGAACAGATTCTGCACAATGTAGATGATGTTGAGCCGTCGATGATGGCTGCCTTTGGTAAAGAGTTGGGTGACCCGTGCATCCGTCTCCGCCATGAGATCATCCAGAACCACCAAGGTGTCGGGTTCCAAATCGGCCAGGTTGGGTAGGCCTTCCACGAACGTGATGTGGGGCATTGCTGCATACGCTTCCTGCCATTCTCCGTAACACCACACGACTCGGGCAATGGGTGGAGTGATCATGCTGTCGGCGTGTTGATGGAGCTTCCTGACGAAGTGCGTTTTGCCGGAGCCCGTCGGTCCTGCGATGACGCAAGTAAAAGGATGCTGCCACCGAGGGTCCATAGTTTATTTTTTTGTTTGGTGATTTGCGCTCGCCGATTAGAAGCCCACCCGCGTTGTTGGGGATCCCACCGGGGATCGTAGTCGAATGGATACCGTTGTGGTGGTAAACCTGGTGATTCACGGGGATCCACTGCAAATATGTTGAGCAGCGTGGTGGTGGTCGTACTAGGTGTGGGTGATGATGAGGTGGAAGCGCTTCTCAGGGATGACGGCGTAGGAGGACGTCGTGGCGTGGTTGGAGTAGTACGGGGCGTCGTCGTGGTGGATGGCTGGATGGAGCGGGTCAAGGGTAACGGAGTGGTGGCTGGAGTAGACGGTGGTGTGGGTGTCTGGGTTGATACGTGGCGCACCCTTGACGTCTTGGCTGGCGTAGGAAGCGTCGTGGTCGTGGTGGACGTGGTCGATGACGGAGAACGCAGGGTGTTCAAACAGGATAGCACCGTCGTCAAATCGTAGAACACGCCTGTAAATAACGTACCCACAAGCACTACTACACATACTAGAGTACCCACTTGTGCTTTTCGAGTTCGTAATAGTAAGGGTAGACGTGTCATATCCATGGTACAATCCTACACTGAAGGCGGGTGATGATGGGGGTTAGAATTTATAGACGTTTCATGTCACGGCCGGACACCCAGGAATTAAACGAACGAGGCCATCCTTGCCATTTGACGAGATGATAGGGAATGCCACGGCGACGTTCCGTTTTCAAAATCTTTTCCACCGTGTAATAGTCTTTGGGTGTTTTCACTATGGGTTGTAATTCTGCCTCGTAAAACGTGCCTTGCAGTCTCTCTCCTTGTAGATCTTCCAGTTGATAGACGTGTGGCTGTCGAGGTTTATGGCGAACGATGACAAAGTGCTCGTCACTCCAGTTGGGCAAGTAACTTTTCTCAAATTGACCTTTCACTTTACTGATCCGTACCACATCGCTACGTTTGTACCGGGGTGCCATGAGTGGTGGTGAACTGGATGAGTACAGCGTAGCACGCACTTGATGTTCGTTGCGTTCTGTCACAGCACGGGGCGCTCGCTGGATACTGCGATGATAGGCGCGATTGTAGCCTTGCACCAGTTGAGGGAGTACATCGATGTAGCGTCGAGTGTTTTGGGTGGTAAAATACTTGTACATGCGGCCTTTGAATGTCCTGTTGAAACGTTCCACCACAGAAGCTTTCGTCTCGTTGTACGTATGAAAGAAAAATACCTTCTGTTTCTTGAGAAAGGCTTGGAACGGTCTGTTGAGGAATTCCGTGCCTTCCTCGGTTTGTAAATACAAAGGTTTGCGCCCGGTCTTGAAGATGTCTTTGAACGCCGCTATGAGATTTGCCCCCGTTTTCGTCCGGATGGGTACCACCCACGCATACTTGGATAGAATATCGATACAGGTCAATATATACCGATTCTCATCGTTGTGAGGTGCAAAGCGACTCATGTCCACTAAATCCGCTTGCCACTGGGCATCTATTCCCCCCACGATCACCCGGTTACGGCGAAAATGACGTCGGGCTGCTCGGTGCAAACTATAGGTGTCTTGAGTTTTTAACCAGTCTCGAACTTGAGTTCGACTGATGCCTTGAGAATGGGCAGCTCGAGAGAGAGCCGACAATGCACTATAGGCTGCTGGACTGTCGGGACTGTAGTATAAGTTATCCAACACCTTCTCCCAGCGCTTCATGGTGACAAAATGATGATGGACCCTGGCTCTATCGTTTATTTATAACGGGTATATCTTGGGCCGGAGTTTCTTTCTGATTTTCTTCGTGGACTTCCACAGTGGCCATGGTCAATGACCAGTCCAACTCGTCTGATGACCGCTTGATAAGCACTTCATCCACATCCACCACGGCATCTTCCAATGCAGACCATAGATCAGGGTGAAGGGTAAAATGCACTGTACCTCCATCTAGCCGAGCCAATTGAGCAAAGAAAGGGCCGCGTCGGATGTACACATCGTGACACAAGTGGATGAGGTCGCCGTCCAGTTCACCAGACAACACCCGTTTGAATTTGGTCCAGCCCTCCCGGGACAGACGAATGTGAGCCGGGCACGGTTGTGTAGGGTCCGTGTCTCCCACCACCGCCTCCATGATATCGACCTTATCCGCATACACGTGCAGGAAAACCTCGGGGGTCAAGCTGAAATACGCCAGTACTATATGCTCCGTCATGGTCAGTACGTGAATGGTACCAGATTTCACTGTCTCTCGTATTTATAGGGAGAACCCCGTGAGATCAAAGGATCAGGTGGTCATGTCATTGGGCTGACTGAGTCTAGCGGGGTAATCAATGGCATCGTCGTCGGATTCATGTAGTTGTTCATGGGGTTCAGCCAGGGCGTCCTCCATAGCACGAGCCCATGCCAATTGGTCGGGTGATCGGTCGTCCGGTGTAAACAACTGGTCCACAATAGGCACTACTTTCTCCAAGGCTGACCACACAGAGGGGCTTAGGAGGATACTTCGCGTAGGCTCTTGGTAGCGGCCCAGGCGTATGTGGACGGGCGGGTCGGAATATACGTAGATGGCATTGTCCAGGTGGATGAGGTCTCCGTCCAACTCACCGCTCAACACCCGTTTAAATTTAGTCCAGCCATCACGCTGTAGCGTCACCGTATTCGATAGCATCTCAGCGGGCGCCCAGTAAATAGCTTCATCGTCTTTCACGAGGATGACTTTATCTTGATAGACGTATAACCCCACACTGGGTGTAAGAGGCAGGATGGCTCGTAGTGACATGCTTGCTCTAAATGTCGAAGGGAGAATGACACACATTCTGTCTCATCCCTCGTATTTATAGTGTCAATACCACAGCGCCAGGGTGAATAGGGCACAGACTAGTATGAGGCCAACCAGCCGGCGCTGGTTCCGGCGTGAGCGCTCCTGGTCCATAGCGCGAGCATCAAGGATGGCTGTCATAGTCCAGTAGTGGTGAGTGATGGCACGCCTCTCCATCGAGTGCACTCTGTGGAGGACCGCTTCTGTGAACTCGTTCAGGATCTGGCGTCGTCCCTCGTTGTCGTCGCCATCTGCAAACATGGACCGGACCACTGCTCGGTAACCCGTGAATGAATTCACCACGGTGGCATACTGTAAAATGCGAGTCGCATGGGGCTGGATCTCCGCCATGGCTCTGTAGAAATGAAGGTGTGGGATCCAGAGGGACATGTTTTATAGACCAGATGTAGCTCTACGGGTGTAGTCCGTGATACGTACTATTCTGATGGGTTAGTCCAAAAAAGGGAGCAACAACAACAACACAGATTACAGATCAATCCTTTTATTATGCGTGAACAACATAGAAATGCATGTACTGACCTGTCTGTGGGAGGTTTCCCACAATGGCGTTCACCTTCGCGTCTTTTCGTGTACGTCCGTGTCTTTTCGTTAAAGTCCGTGTATCTTCGGTAAAGTCCGTAGGCATTGGGCAAGGAAGCTTTTTCCCGAGACCGAATCACCGCCAGACATGACTGCATCACCGCGGATGAATACATTCTTGCACTCACTCACACCACAGGTCGAGTGAGGTATCAAAGTGAAGCTTAGGTGAAGGAGCATCTAATGGACTGGGTGTGGGGTTGACATATCGATAAAAAATGGATATGACCTTGAACTGATCACGTGACCTCCCCGTGATGACAAATACCCAGAACCAAGTCAGTACATGCATCCCATAGTCCCAGGTCACGCCCGATTCACGCAGACCGGAAGTGACGTCATACACCTGCGCACAACCGTGATGGAAAAAACCCAGAACCAAGTCAGTACATGCATTCCATACAGGCAGAATGCAGGCAGGCAGACAGGAAGGCAGGCAGGCAGGGAGGCAGGCAGGCAGGTCAGGTCAGGTAAGTCAGATTGCAATGAATACACCCCTTTCCCTAAAAATCGACTCCTCTTATACGTTTTTCTACAATCCGCCATCTTGTCCCACCACCCACAGCCGCCATCTTGTCCCACCACCCACAGCCGCCATCTTGTCCCACCACCCACACCCGCCATCTTGTCACACCACCCACAGCCGCCATCTTGTCCCACCACCCACAGCCGCCATCTTGTCCCATTTAGCCGCCATCTTGTCCCACCACCCACAACCGCCATCTTGTCGCCATCTTGTCCCACCACCCACAGCCGCCATCTTGTCCCACCACCCACACGCCGCCATCTTGTCCCACCACCCACACGCCGCCATCTTGTCCCACCACCCACAGCCGCCATCTTGTCCCACCACCCACAGCCGGGTGTGAGTGAGTGCAAGATTATGCTATCTATCACACCCGCCATCTTGTCCCACCACCCACACCCGCCATCTTGTCCCACCACCCACACGCCGCCATCTTGTCCCATCACCCACAGCCGCCATCTTGTCCCACCACCCACAGCCGGGTGTGAGTGAGTGAGTGCAAGATTATGCTATCTATCACACCCGCCATCTTGTCCCACCACCCACAGCCGCCATCTTGTCCCACCACCCACAGCCGCCATCTTGTCCCACCACCCACAGCCGCCATCTTGTCCCACCACCCACAGCCGGGTGTGAGTGAGTGCAAGATTATGCTATCTATCACACCCGCCATCTTGTCCACCACCCACAGCCGCCATCTTGTCCCACCACCCACAGCCGCCATCTTGTCCCACCACCCACAACCGCCATCTTGTCCCACCACCCACACACACACATCAGCCGCCATCTTGTCCCACCACCCACACGCCGCCATCTTGTCCCACCACCCACACGCCGCCATCTTGTCCCACCACCCACACGCCGCCATCTTGTCACACCACCCGCAAGCCGCCATCTTGTCCCACCACCCACACCCACCATCTTGTCCCACCACCCACACACACACGCATGCGCACACCACCCATTGTGACGTCACCCCAGGTTCTGCGCATGCGCAGTGAAGCGCTGTTACTGCTTCTTGCTCGTTGTATACTACTGCCGGGCGAATTCCGGACGGTCACGGGCGACCCCCGTGCGGTTCCGGGCGGCACCCGGGCGGGCGGTGTTAATCAGGACCCTATACCGGTACTGAGAATATGTTGAGTTTAACATTACATCATTTGTGAGTGAGTGAGTGACTGAATAGAATTTAACGTCGCTTTCAACAATATTTCAGCTATATCGCAACGAACCAACTAAGCACCACCCAACCAGTTTCAAACGTCATGAGCGTATACGGCAAAGTCTACCTGGGATATTTAGCATGAGCGGGATAAAAAAAATGTTGAAGTTTCTCATCCTCTCTCGATTGGCCCCTGAGCACACCCTGCATACAAAACGGCTGCTCCAACTTCCGCCGGCGGGTGAACTTCCGCTGGAGGGAAGGGCGTGAAAAATGGTAGGACAACTTGTTGATTTTTACGTTGATATGTCAGAACCATACCCTATCAACAATACCACATTGTCTCAGTCGTTAGATGGTACGTTTATTTAACTAGCTGACGTGTTTTTGAGAACGGGATAATTCTAAATAGACAATTACATCCATTAGAAGCCGAATCTAGAAACCTTTCTTAGAAAAACTACATCAAATATGCATTTTATCTAATTAATCAAGAATATACCTACGATCGTTGTGTTGAACGAGGTTGCCTTTTAATGGCAAGATAATATTTATATGTGAAAAAGAAGGATTTCGATGATTTTGAGACTCATGAATATGACCTGTGTGGAAGTGGTGATACAACATACGGCGGAGTGAGATCTGATTACCGCCGGAGTCAATAATAATATGATACAGTTACCGCCGGAGTATCTAACAGGCACGGCGGAGCGGGGGAAGGGGCTACGGGGGCTGAAGCCCCCCAATAATTTGAACAGGAAAAAATAAATAAACACTACACTAAAGTTTTGATAGTTTTCCAGAGAGAATGGCAAATGTAATGCGGTATAAGGCCTACTATTACCAGAATGCAGCAGAACGCAGCGTTTTGCATTTGTAAATTCGACAATTTTCTAGGCTGTCCGTCTGTATAAGTCTTATGAGCGTCTCAAAAATAAAACATGAAGGCTGAACCGAAAGTGTTGGATATCTTAACGTTTTAAGAAATGGACAGGCCATGCAATAAAAAACTTAACAGTCGGGATTGAACACCTTTCACCTAAAGGGCGTCGGAAGCCATGGCCGTACCACTTTTGCCCAATAAACAAAAATATGAAAGAAAGAAAAAACAAAAAACGAGGAAAGAAAGAAATAAACACAAAATGAAAACAAACGAACTATGCAGTTTTGATAGCTTCCAAGTGGAAGAAGACTTTGATCGATCCAGAGCGCCAGTGAATTTGTTAGCGGCTCTGAGCACCGACCGTGAATAAATAACATGTGCGTTCATATGCATGATGCCGTTTGATGTTCACGTTATTTTATCAACGAAACAGAAAATTAGTTTTCTTCATTTACGCCCCCTCCCCTTGTTCGTTTTTTGCTTGTATCTCCGGAACGACAAAAGATTGAGAGCTGAAACTCCGTGATTTTTCCGATTATCATATTGGGGTCATTTTCAGGCTATTCGCATGATCCCCCGAGCAGAGGATCATGGGTAAATTCAAAATGGCGGACATGAGGGATACCAGAAAAGTTCTGTTTTCGCCCCATTTCTTCAAAAATTGAACAAAAATTCGCATATTGATCCAACGCGATTCTATGCATTTTACTGAAACCATATGTCTGAAACCAGAAAACATCCCCTGATTTTTCCCGCTCCCTCCCTTCCCCAATTAACCCTACTAGTCCTGGGGGAGGGGGTGCCAAAATGCCCCCCCCAACAAACTTTCTGCGATATCTCCGGAACGCCAAAAAATGAAGAGCAGAAACTTCGTCACGTTAGTCCTGGGGGAGGGGGTGCCAAAATGCCCCCCCCCCCCAACAAACTTTCTGCGATATCTCCGGAACGCCAAAAAATGAAGAGCAGAAACTTCGTCACGTTATAGGTTATCATTATTATCATTTTGAGCCTATTTGCATAACCTCACGAGCAGAGGATCATGGGTAAATTCAAAATGGTAGCCATGTGGGGTACCAGAAAAAGTGACGTTTTCGTCATATTTCTTCAAAATTTTTACTTTTCTGTATAGAAAAGTGGGCAAAACTTATTTTATTTCATACCAGATTATTATTTACTAATTTATCATGCAGTTTTTGCGAAGAAAATACAAAGTAAAAAATTCGAAGATTTTTACCAAAAATCGTCCAAAAATGCTTTAGAAACTGAAGTCTGTGATGTCATCATGGCGGCCATCTTGGATTTTTTTTTACATTTTCTTGTAGAGGTTGACCCAAAGATATAGTGTGGTAAGTTTCAGCCCTCTAGCCTTAGAGATAGCGAAACCCCAGGCTGCGGTACATCCCAAATCGCCCAGGCCAGGTAGGGTTAATCCAAAACAAGTCGAAAATAGGCTGTACTGTCTAGAAAGCGCAATTTTAAATCTAGATTTAAGAATATCCCCGACTTACTGGAGAGAAGAAAGTTAGTTCCGTTAGTTACAAGCGTCTAGTCCGTCGTTCATAATCCAGCCGTCGTCCATTAGAGAATATCCGCGACCATAATCCAAAGACCTATTCCATATTCCATATAACAGATAATCGCTATATAAATGACGCAGTAAAGGATATATATCCACCTTCACTGGATTTGAAGGAAACTACAGATAGCCCTACAGGCACATCTTATTTAGATCTCTATCTCTATAAAAATGAAGCGGGCATTCTCTCTCGTCGACTTTATGACAAAAGAGATGATTACAATTTCGACATCGTAAACTATCCCTTTTTGGATAGTAATATTCCAATGGGACCTGCATATGGCGTATACATATCTCGCTTAGTAGCATTTGCTAGATCCTGTGTTAAATGTGATGATTTTAACCAACGTCACAAAACATTGTTGCAGAAACTTATAAAACAGGGCTATTCCACCAAGCGCCTCCACTCAAAGTTTCTCAAATTTGGCGATACATATCGCATGCTCATAGCAAAATACGAACGTAGCGTGCAAGATCTATGGCGCTAGGTTTCGTAACTTGTGTCTAATTCCGCTTAACCCGGGGCTAGGGGCCGTATGAACCCATGTACTTCAAGATCCTCATGGTACTCATATGAACAGTCACAATCAAAGCGAGACTGAGATACATCATTCTTTAGATGACGACTTTACAACGAATATTATGGATTAAGAATACTGATCAGCGATACGGATTTGATATTTTTGGAACATCATGATGTCTTGCCGGCATCATTGAAAACTGTTGACCGCTTCTCTCTTGCAGGAAACAAGCCTATGTTTATGTATACTATGATTGTCTTTTTGAATTTGGTGCTAATACTGTTATATGGAATATGAAATAGGTCTTTGGATTATGGACGCGGATATTCTCTAATGGACGACGGCTGGATTATGAATGACAGACTAGACGCTTGTAATTAGCACCAAATTCAAAAAGACAGTCACTCCTGAGTTCTCCTGAGTCCAAATATTCGGTCAAAATGCGACAGGACCCTATTTACTAAATATAAGTATAAAAATCTCAGTACAGACCATAAAAAGTGATTAATTCCATTTCAAAAACCATTCTAATTTTTGTTGTATATCAGTCTAAAAAATACAGTTCTGGAAAGTGGGAAATAGCTGTCAAAATGCCAGAACGCGCCATTTCACGTTGAGATATGTAAAAAAGAATTCCAGGAACCCTCCCAGAAAAACACAAAAACTATCAAAATACGAGCGAGGTTTTGAATAAATTTATTTGAAAAAAAACATAATATAGCAACAGTACAGATTTTACATATAGCGATAATTGAGAGATGATTTGCGATTTTATCCACCGGGAATTGGCCAGAATGCGTCTCCGGCTGCCTAGAACCCCAGAGCTTCCGGGGCCTAGCCGGTCCCCAGTCTAACTAAAATCAGACCCAATATAATCACAGGGTCTAACCAAATCCTATCTTTATTACTTAATTTTTCCATAAATCGTGTAGTTTAAACAACTCAATAAACTCAGAAATGGTTATCTATCACGGTACTTCTTGTTCAGAAACGCTTATTGGTGCTCTAAATAGATGCTCTCATTAACAGTGTTTGAGGATTATCCGATACCTAGACTGTATCTGACGGATACACATTCGCAACATTCTCACGGCTGTATATCTCATACTGTCAGAAATTTGGTTGTTTCACCGACAGTTTAGGGGATTACACAGGGGAGAATGATTCGCCAAAGAGACCGGAAAATTACAATGCTGACGAGAACGCCTAGGCCAATACACGAGTTGGCACGATGGGCGTAAATGTCGAGGATAAAATTAGTGATGATCATGGCTATGTCTGCATGGTTAACATATAGTAAAGTGGCCTGATCGTGTACATAGACAAACGCAATTGGAGATTAGATCCTCCGGCGGTAATTATATCTTCGAGACATGTTCCTCCGGCGGTATTTGTATCATATACGAACATGCATGGGCTAGAAAATCTAACATTGACCGAAGTACATTGAACTATTTGAAACTACAAGCTATCAGCCTGCTGTTAAGGAACTATTCTTCATATATCTATAACCTATTTGGCGAAGGATACAAAGATAGATGATTTTTTAAGCATCTATTCACTGTTATGTTGCAATCTAGCTCTTAATGTCAGATAAAATGAATTGTAATTAAAAAATAATACAAAGACGAGTTGAAAATTTCACACGAATTGCTAAAGCGTCCCCTTGAGAACATTTTCTCATTCAATTTTCGAGTAGTAAATACGTGAAAACTACCAAAACAATGAAAAATCTGAACTTACTTAGCTTCTCAAATTTTTAATTTCCCTCCGGCGGAAGTTCACTCTCCGGCGGAAGTTGGAGCAGCCGTTTGGTATGCAGGGTGTGCTGAGGATACTCAAGAAATTAAGGGGTTATGAAAGGACGTGCAAGTCATTACGGTTTATTTGAAGTTACCGTACATAGCCTTCCTTGCCCCCCCCCCCCCCTACATATTATTGGCAAAGTACGGATTCCATGAAAAAAATATTCTTTCCGTGTGCTGGAAAATAATGAAACCGTGATTTTAGTAGATCATCGTCGAAAGAGATCCTATATCTTCTGGCTCGTGTTTATTGTCTTAATCATATTTATCATATTAAAACATTCTGCAGTCCGAAGCCGCAGTGTCTGCGTAGAAGTGTACATGCGGCGAGCTCTCTTGTGTAGGAGGTGAAATTTTCACCTAATGAATATGCACGACAGCCATTTGCGTACACTTCGCCATCCATAAGTCTACCGCGTATAGATGACCGAGATGGTTACAGGTTGGCACGACACCTAATGAATATGCATGATATAGGGAATGAACACAACGCAGTGCGAGGAACTGGGTTTATGCGTTGTTTGCTGTGGTCGCCATCTTAATTAAAGTGTGATTGAGACAAGCTCCAGTTTCTATGAATTCTTTTACTCTCCCACAGGTATGTATGTTCTCGTACTACGTTAGTTAAATACATGAACGGTAGCATGATGTGTACGTTAATCTCACCGTAAATATGTTTTGATGCACCAGCTGAGATCCACATGTTACTTACACACGGTGGGAGGGGAAACAACCCTCTGAGAGAGGAAAGTGCATTCTGGGATACAATGTAACCACGTCCCGGAGAGGTTGAGGCGAACGAAGCAGGTAATGGAAAATGACAGCTGGAGGTCTTTTGAAGTTTTGAGAGTTGTCGTTTCCCGATGTTCCTGCATTATGTCCTATTGAATAATACACACCTCAAGGATTGCTTTAATGTACATTTCATGTGTCCTACTGTTTTCGTGATCCCGTAAGAGTGGGTACAATTTCCCGATGGTCATCAGAAACGTACAGTACATGTGTTCGGAGTTGAAATTAGCGCAAGAACTGAATGGAACCAGCTGTTATAACGCAGCAGGTGATGCAGATATCCCTGCAGATTAATGGCAGATCATCTTGTGAGAGGTATCACACTAATTTCTGACAGAAACTCACTCTAACCCAGGACGCCCATGTAGAGAGGAGCGTTACGCCCTCTGTATGAGGAAGGGTCTGGTCGGCTGTCCCCAACACTGACACTGTGACGTAGTTAAAGATTCATATCGTCTCAATTTCCTCACCGCTACAACGCATACCTTTCTATGGTGATTTACAAACATAATTACCGTGACCAGTTGAAGGAAAGACGAAAAGTCATGAAGCATGCCAGCATATATACAACCTCTCACACACGTCGGGCAAAACTGTCAAATTTTGTTTATAATAATCGTTCCAGTTCCCATGCTGGCAAAACAAAGTTTTTTTTGTTCTTTTTCTGCCCAGTGTCTTTTGTGGGGCATACGGTTTTACTACTGGTACACTTTCTACTGTATTTTCTGGGGTTTCGGATAGACCTAGGAATGTACTGGCGTCATCCGAGGATATTCTCATGTGTTGAAGGGTTTTGGGTCCCAAGCTTTTCTTGGGCACGAGTGCCTGTAGAAAGTTACGAAAAATGAAGGAGAGACTAGAATAAAGTTCTAGAGTGTATAACTCTCTTCAAGCATTATATGGGAAATTTTAAAGAATGTTTAATTGTGGAACAACTGGATTTCAGTCAAGAAAAACACAGCTAGAGTGCGTGTACAAGAAATATGCTGAAAATATGGCGAATGGCAGCTATCTACTCCCTCATCACTAACTGATCCCCAAGACCCATTCTCCACCCGGATTCCTCAACGTTTCAGGGATCATTTTCCCTACTACTGTCCGTCCCTGTACAAAATTACTTTGACCTATGCTTCATCTTCGTCGGGCCTTACAACAGACTGGTATATTCTGGATACGAAGCTGCACTCCGTTAACATTCACCTCGTTTTACAACGAGTGGTTTTCTTACACCTGACCGTTACACGGATCACTGGCACATTACTTTGGGCAGCTTGATTCCTAGCACACTGGAATATAGCTAGAACTGAATGTCTAAGTTCACCGCTATGTTATTTGAGTTGGACGCGATAGCTTAGATATGATAGCCGCCGCCTTGCAACGGTAGGACCCAGTTTCAAGCGAAGCCTGTAATCAATTCGCGGCTTACCAAGACATAAAACTGCGATCACTCTTTGTCCCCTTCCTACGGAACCGTAAAAGGGACATGCTCCGATCCGCACTTATTAACTGCGACCCCCAGTTATTAACTGCGACCCGCACTTATTAACTGCGACCCTCAGTTAATAACTGCGATCCGCACTTACTAACTGAGGGTCGCAGTTAATAACTGGGGGTCGCAGTTAATAAGTGCGGATCGGAGCATGTCCCTTTTACGGCTCCAGAGCCGCAAAAGGGACATCGGAGGTATACTCCCAGTTAATAACTACGACCCGCACTTATTAACTGCGACCCGCACTTACTAACTGCGACCCTCAGTTAGTAAGTGCGGGTCGCAGTTAATAAGTGCGGGTCGCACTTAGTAAGTGCGGGTCGTAGTTATCAACTGGGAGTATACCTCCGATGTCCCTTTTACGGCTCCGTACCTTCCGCTTCAAATACCACCTTCCTTTTGCGCTATATATCACCCATAATATTAGTTAGACACCACTTCTACTCACGATCACATAGGCCCGGTAGCGGTTTTCAACAAATACCGGAATCGAGGAAAAGCACAGACACGTACCTCGCCCTCTTTCGAAATCCGAACCTCCACCAGATATCCACGAACGCAGCTGTCTGCTGCAACATGGACAGTAAGACTCCGCCGGGGGTAGAAACGACTCCTTTTCACTCCAACAAAATCTGCCCAGCGAGCGAGTTTAAGAAAACGTCCCACACACTGAGCATATGTGATGATTAGAAATGGTGTCTAACTAATATTATGGGCGATATATAGCGCGAAAGAAGGTGGTATTCGAAGCAGAAGGGGCAAAAGTAATGACATCGCAGTTTTATGTCTTGGTAAACCGCGAATTGATTACAGGCTTCGATTGAAACTGGCTCCTACCGTAGCAAGGCGGCGGCTATCATATCTAAGCTATCGCGTCGAACCCAAATAGTCCAATATCATATTAACCCTTTATTCACTTTCTACCACTATGCTTTGTTTATAATCCTTTGCAATTCGTTGCCTCACACTAACATCTCAGAGATTGAATCAACGCATCTTTTCTGTTTATTCTTGACTTTGGGATATAATCTCCCGCCACCCTAATATTTGCGAAACTCATACTTTGTGATATATTGTAACTTCTGCTTTTTTCTTTATATATGTTGTATTTTGGATGGTGAATAAATGACGCCAAACCAAATAGCATGTACAAATCAGAAGGTGTCGGTGTTTAATATCATGTGTTTTCTTAGTTATTCAAGTCGACAAATATTATTGCAAAATGTGCATGATGCTAGTATCATCCTACCAAGTTGTCCAGTATTTCTTCTCCGCTGTTTCACCCTATTCAATGACAAGCCATATTTTCTTTTTCTGACAGCGCGTGTTCCTGGAATAAGAAATGGTCATTTTGCAGGCCTTATTCTCTCGAAAATACACGATAGAAGATATTTTCTACATAACAGTGGGATACCATTAACTCACATGGAACTAGAAATATAGAGCAAGTGATACACACTCAGAAACTGGAATCTTCTGGAATGCATCCCACAGAACTCACTCTCAGAAAGCGACCATTCCACAAAATATGGTCCCATACAGCCTGTCATCTCACGTATGATTCTTTAATATATTTACATCACGTTTATGGTCTCATTGGTTGGTCATTCACATAAAAACATTCACCGAAAGGCGACGAAGCCTTCTCGAAAGTGACTGTTACTCTTGACATCGGCGTTACAATCGCTAACATTCATAGTGTGACCTTGCCTGCAAACGGGTTACATTCGCCAAATATTTAAACCCATGAATGAGCGTTTAATCACATATTCCACTATTGAACAACGTTCTCCATATGATTACACCATGACTATATTTCATATGCCTGAAAACTATCGCTCTCGGTGATCTCAGTTTCTTTAAATCACTATTTATCTGTCCAATTTGGCACGTTTGATTCGCTCTGGCAAATGTAGTGCCCGAGTTGTACCCGTTCTGTTGGTCATATGCATTATGAAATACATTGTATGAAAGTGTATCCCGAATCTATGTTGGTATGGGCCTTCAATGCAATATATCGGGCAAGATTATCGCCAGTAATAATCATAATACACGCGATCATTTCTCACCTTGATCACCGGTAGATGACATTTTCCTCCCAACGTCATAGTTACATCCATCCCAGAATGCACTTTCCTCTCTCAGAGGGTTGTTTGCCCTCCCACCGTGTTACATATGTGCATCTCAAATTGCCACTAACTTCACGGTAGGTATCCAAACAGATCTCTACCAGTGCAAACGATCTCTACCATCTGCACAACGATCTCCACCAGCGAATATTACGGGTTTACGAGCAGTGGTATGTACCAATTTTAGAATTCTTTGCCAGGAAGACCCGAGTAATACTCGGAATGATATAGCGCAGCGTACGGCTGAATATACGAGGAAATATATTTCGTTCTTGTTTCAAACGTGCGTCCTCTGATTATTTCATATATCAGGGACACCGATCGCCCCATTGACGATTCAGTATTGAGAATGTGATGAAATTTACCGGTCTTTAATGTCTTGAGTTGAAATTCTGATAGAAAGGGGCTACTTTATAAAGAAATATTGTCAAATTCCAGTCAGATTTCACATATACGGGTAAAAATCAGCAAGTTTATGTGAAAATATGAGTGCAAAATGTACTTTTCGGAAATTACAATTACAACGATCTCTACCAATTCCTGACAACTATCTCTACAGGTTCGGTGCATGGAAAGTGTTGGACAAAGATCTACAAATCAAGTCGTATGAACAGGCCTAGAACCAGATATATTGTGCGGATTTGTCTGATGCCAAGTTGCGCACGCATGCACGAAAGATGATCGAGTCAGTTCGGTCTCGTCATTGGGAGCTCGGAAAATTACGTACCGGTACACAATGTGCATGACCTTAGTCCGAAGGTTCGAAGTGAGAACGAAGAAATTAGCTTGATATGATGAAGATGATCTCAACACTCTTAAAATGAAAGCGTGTTATTTAACATTATTAATGTCCGAGGTGTTACACCATCATATAAACTGTTATATTTGTAACACTCTCAGAAAGTGTTGAAAAAATATCTAACATTATGCTAAGTAGTATAGAAGGAGTAAATTCACTAATTAGCGCGTCAGTGCGCATGCGCAGAACCTTAGGTGACGTCACAATTGGTTGTGTGCGCATGCGTGTGTGGTGGGTGGTGGGTACAAGATGGCGGCGTGTGTGGATGGTGGGTGGTGGGTACAAGATGGCGGCGTGTGTGGTGGGTGGTGGGTACAAGATGGCGGCGTGTGTGGTGGGTGGTGGGTACAAGATGGCGGCGTGTGTGTGTGTGTGGTGGGTGGTGGGTACAAGATGGCGGCGTGTGTGGATGGTGGGTGGTGGGTACAAGATGGCGGCGTGTGTGGTGGGTGGTGGGTACAAGATGGCGGCGTGTGTGGTGGGTGGTGGGTACAAGATGGCGGCGTGTTAAAGATGGCGGCGTGTGGTGGGTGGTGGGTACAAGATGGCGGCGTGTGTGGTGGGTGGTGGGTACAAGATGGCGGCGTGTGGTGGGTGGTGGGTACAAGATGGCGGCGTGTGTGGTGGGTGGTGGGTACAAGATGGCGGCTGGTGTGAGTGAGTGCAAGAATGTATTCATCCGCGGTCATGTCTACGAAAAGACACGGACTTTACCGAAGATACACGGACTTTAACGAAAAGACACGGACGTACACGAAAAGACGCGAAGGTGAACGCCATTGTGGGAAACCTCCCACAGACAGGTCAGTACATGCATTTCTATGTTGTTCACGCATAATAAAAGGATTGATCTGTAATCTGTTGTTGTTGTTGTTGCTCCCTTTTTTTGGACTAACCCATCAGAATAGTACGTATCACGGACTACACCCGTAGAGCTACATCTGGTCTATAAAACACGTCCCTCTGGACCCCACACCTTCATTTCTACAGAGCCATGGCGGAGATCCAGCCCCATGCGACTCGCATTTTACAGTATGCCACCGTGGTGAATTCATTCACGGGTTACCGAGCAGTGGTCCGGTCCATGTTTGCAGATGGCGACGACAACGAGGGACGACGCCAGATCCTGAACGAGTTCACAGAAGCGGTCCTCCACAGAGTGCACTCGATGGAGAGGCGTGCCATCACTCACCACTACTGGACTATGACAGCCATCCTTGATGCTCGCGCTATGGACCAGGAGCGCTCACGCCGGAACCAGCGCCGGCTAGTTGGCCTCATACTAGTCTGTGCCCTATTCACCCTGGCGCTGTGGTATTGACACTATAAATACGAGGGATGAGACAGAGTGTGTGTCATTCTCCCTTCGACATTTAGAGCAAGCATGTCAACCTACCTACGAGCCATCCTGCCTCTTACACCCAGTGTGAGGTTATACATCTATCAAGATAAAGTCAGCCTCGTGAAAGACGATGAAGCTATTTACTGGACGCCCGCTGAGATGCTATCGAATACGGTGACGCTACAGCGTGATGGCTGGACTAAATTTAAACGGGTGTTGAGCGGTGAGTTGGACGGAAACCTCATCCACCTGGACAATGCCGTCTACGTATATTCCGTACCTCCCGTCCACATACGCCTGGGCCGCTAACAAGAGCCTACGCGAAGTATCCTGCTAACTCCCTCTGTGTGGTCAGCCTTGGAGAAAATAGTGCCTATTGTGGACCAGTTATTTACACCGGACGACCGATCACCCGACCAATTAGCGTGGGTTCGTGCTATGGAAGACGCGGCGGCTGAACCCCATGAACAACTACATGAACCCGACGACGATGCCATTGATTACCCGCTAGACTCAGTCAGCCCAATGACATGACCACCTGATCCTTTGATCTCACGGGGTTCTCCCTATAAATACGAGAGACAGTGAAATCTGGTACCATTCACGTACTGACCATGACGGAGCATATAGTACTGGCGTATTTCAGCTTGACCCCCGAGGTTTTCCTGCACGTGTATGCGGATAAGGTCGATATCATGGAGGAGGTGGTGGGAGACACGGACCCTACACAACCGTGCCCGGCTCACATTCGTCTGTCCCGGAAGGGCTGGACCAAATTCAAACGGGTGTTGTCTGGTGAACTGGACGGCGACCTCATCCACTTGTGTCACGATGTGTACATCCGACGCGGCCCTTTCTTTGCTCAATTGGCTCGGCTAGATGGAGGTACAGTGCATTTTACCCTTCACCCTGATCTATGGTCTGCATTGGAAGATGCCGTGGTGGATGTGGATGAAGTGCTTATCAAGCGGTCATCAGACGAGTTGGACTGGTCATTTACCATGGCCACTGTGGAAGTCCACGAAGAAAATCAGAAAGAAACTCCGGCCCAAGATATACCCGTTATAAATAAACGATAGAGCCAGGGTCCATCATCATTTTGTCACCATGAAGCGCTGGGAGAAGGTGTTGGATAACTTATACTACAGTCCCGACAGTCCGGCAGCCTATAGTGCATTGTCGGCTCTCTATCGAGCGGCCAAACCCCAGGGGTACAACGTGCCCAAGTCCGAGATTGGTTAAGAAGACAAGACACCTATACCTTACATCGATCTGTCCGTCGCCATTTTCTACGGAACCGGGTCATCGTGGGAGGAATAGATGCCCAGTGGCAAGCGGATTTGGTCGATATGAGCGCCTTTGCCAAACACAACGATGAGAATCGGTATATCTTGACGTGCATCGATATCCTATCCAAGTATGCGTGGGTGGTACCCATCCGGACGAAAACGGGGCAAATCTCATAGCGGCGTTCAAAGACATCTTCAAGACCGGGCGCAAACCTTTGTATTTGCAAACCGACGAAGGCACGGAATTCCTCAACAGACCGTTCCAAGCCTTTCTCAAGAAACAGAAGGTGTTTTTCTTCCATACGTACAACGAGACCAAGGCTTCCGTGGTGGAGAGGTTCAACAGGACATTCAAAGGCCGCATGTATAAATATTTCACCTATAAGAATACAAGGCGGTACATCGATGTTCTCCCGAAACTGGTGAGGGGGTACAATCGAGCCTATCATCGAAGTATAGAGAGAGCCCCCATTACCGTGACCCAACGCAATGAAGCCCAAGTTCGGCGTGTCTTGTACCCCAGGCCATCGCAGCGAACGACGAAGGCGGTGTACAAGGTCGGGGACCCTGTACGGATCAGTAAAGTCAAGGGCAAGTTCGAGAAAAGTTACTTGCCCAACTGGAGCGATGAGCACTTCCTGATTAAACGGCGCCTACCCCGACAGTGGCGAGTCTATGAACTGGAAGATCTCCAAGGGGAAACGTTGCTGGGGACGTTTTACGACACGGAATTACAGCCTGTTGTAAAAACACAGCAAGACTACTACACGGTGGAGCAGATTTTGAAAACGGAACGTCGACGTGGCAAACTGTTTCATTTCGTAAAATGGCAAGGCTGGCCCAGTTCCTTCAATTCCTGGGTCGCTGCCAACCAGGTGAAACGACTATAAAGCCCGACACCACTGCCGTCCTCCTTCATTCCACGTCCGACCACAGTGCTATGGACCAACAGCAGCTGCCTCCGAAGACAGCGTCTCGCAAAACGCGCAAAGCGCAAGTGGTCTTTGGGGTGCTATTGCTAACCCTGCTGAGTGTGTTGTACGGAGGTGTGTTTTGCGACGTAGCCTATGTCAGTACGTTACTTAACCAACTGAGAACACCAGCCATCAGTGAAACGGGTCTACAGAGAGCACCAGTCGTATCGAGCCCAGTCACCACCACCACCACCACCACCACCACACCCCGCGTACAAGCCACGTCGAGCTCTACACCTACACCAAGTACACCTACTACGTCTCAAGACCCACCGGATTTCATCCCTCACAGTGAACCGACCACCCACGTTGTACCCACCCCAGCACCATCTCTGAACGTGAACAGACAACGACGACCGACGTTGTACCCACCACCACTCCAGTTCACTCGTACGAAATTTACAAGAGCGGGTTACCACGACAACGGATACACCTCGAACCATGGACCCTGGGTGGCAGCATCCCTTCACTTGCGTCATCGCAGGACCGACGGGCTCCGGCAAAACGCACTTCGTCAGGAAGCTCCTTCAACACGCCGACAGCATGATCACTCCACCCATTGCCCAGAGTCGTGTGGTGTTACGGAGAATGGCAGGAAGCGTATGCAGCAATGCCCCACATCACGTTCGTGGAAGGCCTACCCAACCTGGCCGATTTGGAACCCGACACCTTGGTGGTTCTGGATGATCTCATGGCGGAGACGGATGCACGGGTCACCCAACTCTTTACCAAAGGCAGCCATCATCGACGGCTCAGCATCATCTACATTGTGCAGAATCTGTTCAGTAAAAACAAAGAACATCGGAATATCAGCTTAAATTACAACACATATAAGGGAAGTGGGAAGAGGTGCCGACATACTGACTGCGTCACATGACTTCACAGAATAGTCTTCTGGTAAACCTATTCTAAAGCACATACCAAGAATCTAACGATTCATGATGTGTGTTGTATCTCAGGTACGCTTTTATTGTACCTGTTCATGTGGCAACTTGAGTGATATGACCACACGGCCCACTACCTGGTGGTCTTCAAAAACCCGAGAGATACCACTCAACTGCTGCACCTGGCGAGACAGATGTATCCCGGCCGTACACCGTTTGCGTTGGAAGCCTTTAAAGATGCCACAACCCCTCAGCACGGGTATATGCTGTTCGACCTCAAGCAAGCCACCCCCGACCACCTTCGACTACGGACCGGCATCTTTCCCGGAGAGACCCACCACGTGTACATGCACAAATAATGTAAACACACCCACAGTGGCGGCCCCAGCTGGGGTCTGTGTGTTTGATGATGGGGAATAATAAAAAGAATGAATACCACAGCAGGGTTGACTTTGTCTGTGAGGTGGATAAAAAGGGCAGAGTTGTGGGTTCTAGCATTAGTTGTACAGGATGTCTGCGCGAGTACGGAAGCACGCTCCCACGCTCCGTGTATTGAAGACAGCCCCACCCGAGTTGGTCCGAACCATTGTACGCGGTGCGGACCCTGACCTTGTACGCTGTCTGTGCGAGATCGGGTACAACCTGTTAAAAGGCAACGTACCACTGACTCCGGCTCAGAAGACCAAGTTGGCCAAGCATAAGACGGGTCTCCGAACCCTAGTCCACAAGCGGGTCCCTCAAACACAAAAGAAAAAGGTGTTACAGAAAGGCGGCTTTCTCGGGGCCATCTTAGCACCGTTGGCCGCTTCCGTGTTGGGTCCAGTATTGGGTGGACTCTTCGGCCGACAATGAACCACACGAAAAAAATGGTCCTCGTCGAACCACGGTTCCTGCAAAACCTCCAATCACCCTACCCTGTCCCACCTACGGTGAAGACCATAAACAGCCTCGATGGAGAGATGCAACAGATCTTACAGAGACCGGGGTTAAGCGACAGTGAGAAAGTACAACGGTACAATGAGACGCTTCAACGGTACATGACGTTCATGGACCAATACAAAACCCTGTCTACCCCAGCAACAGCCACCACCACCACCACCACGTGACAGACTGCTGACCTCAGCACCGCTCCAACAGCCGCCATTACCAGGGGTAGCCCCCACAGCCCCACAGTGGGTGGAAGACGAAGTGCTGAAGAGTGTACCTGCATCGTTCAAGAAACAAGCTGGCCTGGTATTACAACGGATGAAACAGAATCCTAACATGACTTGGAATGATAAAGGCGAACTCCTGGTACAGAATCAGGTGGTCCCCGGCACCCACATGACGGATTTAGTGAATGATCTGATGCGTCAACGCAGATCGCACACCGATCCTCGAGGATGGGAGGTCTTCGCTCAAGGCTTGAAAGACATGCATGTACCACAGGAATTGGTGGGGAACCCCCACCGCTGGGCCTTTATGCAGCAAACCCAGCAATCGCCGAGTCGTGCACCACGACTCTCACCACAACCTTCTTGGGAAGCCGACTGGGAACCGGAGTCACCCCCCAAAACTCCACCACCATCACAACGGGCACCTTCTTTTCAGACCTTTAAAAAACCACCCTCGATCAGGACACCCCACATCTCCAGAGCCGTGACACGTAGCAAGTCAACGCGACGAACACGACGCCGGACACAACCGCCCAAGGCCTGGAACACCTATTAAAACCAACAGCAGCAGCAGGACAGCTCAGTCGCCATGTTTTACCTGACCCTACCCAGTAACAGTTCGCTGGATGTGTTTCCTGACAACACCGTGGCCAAGTACGTCACCCAGTTACCGCAACCGTTACATTTACCTGGCCGGTGGGAATGCGGCCTCGTGGATATCCAATACCCTTACTCGTGGTACAACGTGCGAGCCAATGAAGTGTGGTACGAGGTGACCTACGAAGGCAAAAACACCCGACTCACCCTGCCCGAAGGCCAATACGATACCCCCAAAGAGTTCATGGGTGGGCTGTCAAGACTGATGCATTATAAGGCGCTACGGGGGGTGACGAATACTTCAAGACCCATCAAAGCCTATCCCTTCAAGAATCACGTGGACTTCGATTACAACGCACACAACGACAAGGCACAGCTTATCGTCTCCGGCAAGGCGAGTGTCGTATTGAGTGCTATCCTACAGCAAATGCTGGGTTTCGATCTAAAGACGTTCGCTGGTCCCACCGAACACCATGGCGAGATGCCGATGGATATGAAGTCGGGTATGTACGGACTCTACGTCTACTCGGACGTGGTGGACAACCACATCGTGGGCGATATCAACACACCTCTGTTACGGGTGGTCCCCATTAAAAAGACGTATGGAGGTCAAGTCACCCACAGTTTCACCCACATGCTCTACTTGCCCGTACGACAAACTGACATCAACACGATCACGGTGGATATAAGAGATGACACGGGACGACCGGTGGCATTCGAACGAGGAAAAGTGGTGCTGACACTTCATTTTCGACAAGCACGTGCTCCCCACTTTGCATAATGAAAGTACCTTACGAGTGCGATGCACGCAGCTATGCCGACTATTATGCCCAACAGGCCGGGGGTGGCTTTCCGGTATTTAGCGGTGCACGCATGCAACGAGGACATGGTCTGGGGAACATACTCGGCAGCATTGTGAAAACGTTCCTGCCCTTGGTGACGCGTGGGGTGAAAGCAATCGGCAAACAAGCGGTACGCAGTGGACTGCAAGTGGCCGGTGATGTCTTGGGGGGTACGGCACCCAAAGAATCCTTGAAACGGCGGGCCAAAGAAGCGGGAGGCGTCTTGGTGGCCAAAGCACAACGCACCGTTGGGAATAAAAGAGCTGCCCCACCGAGACCACGCACCAGTCGACGACCGACCCAGCGACGACGCACATCGAAGAAGACAAAGGATATCTTTTCTTAAAACATGTCCTTAATCCACGCCGAGTCCTGCCCCTCCACCAACAGTGAATTTGATTTGTGGACCGTGCCGCCCACACAAACCAGTGTCGAACAAGGATTATGGGTGGAGCATCTCCCGCTCTCCAGCATCAACGAAACCGGGCCCATCGAGTTCACCATCAGTAATGCGGATACGGCCTATGTGGATTTAGCCCATACCTACTTGTATGTGAAAGCCAAGGTGGTCAATGGAGCTGGCACCAGAATCGCTGACCAAGCAACGGTGGGCCCGACGAATCTCTGGCTGCACTCGATGTTTCAGCAGGTGGATATTTTTCTCAGCGACAAACTCATCAGTGACTCCACCAACACGTACCCCTATCGAGCCTACATCGAGACACTGTTGTCGTATGGCCGAGAGGCTAAAAAATCTCAGCTGACAACCGCTTTATTCTACAAGGACACGCCCGAGCACATGGACACGGCGGACAATGGGGGATATAACAAACGGAAGGCTTTCACTGCGAACAGTGCCTCGGTGGATATGATGGGTCGACTGCATGCAGACATGTTCATGCAAGACCGGTACCTCTTGAACAAGATCCCCATCAAAATCCGACTGATACGGGCGCCTCCGACCTTCGCCTTGATGGCCACTAACGTAGAGGGGCATGCAGCGGACTATAAGATTGTCATCCAAGACGCAGTCCTGTATGTCCGAAAAGTGAAACCGAATCCAGCCGTTCAATTGGGACACATGAAAGCCTTGGAAACAAAACCAGCCCAGTACCCTATCCGACGTGTGCAAACCAAAGTGTTCTCTGTGCCTGCTGGAAATATGGGCGCCAACAAAGAAAACCTGTTCCTGGGGGAACTACCCAAGCGATTGATCCTGGCCTGTGTGGAAAATACCAGTTTCAGCGGAGCCTACCCAGAGAATCCGTTTGACTTTCAACATTTCGGCATCAATTTTGTGGCCCTGCATGTGGATGGACAACAGGTGCCAGCCACGGCCTTAACACCGAACTTTGGGCGGAGGAATTTCATTCGAGCCTATCAGAGCCTGTTTACAGCCACCGGTCAAATAAACCAGGACGAAGGGAATATGATCAGTCGGGAGGACTACGCGAACGGATACACGTTGTTCTGTTTCGATCTGACCCCCACCTTAGAGAACGACCATCAGCTGGCCCTGGCCAAGCAAGGCAACTTACGGTTGGAAATCCACTTTGCACGAGCCCTGGCGACCACCGTCAATGTGATCTGCTACGCCGAGTTTGACAACATCATTCAAGTGGACAAGGCGCGCAACGTCCTGTGTGACTTCTCCACCTAACATGGATACAGACCAGATAACCACCGTGCTGGAGAATGACCCAGAGACACGTAGGGTCTTTCAAGGGGTGTTCGCCCGAGATGTGTTTCCATTAGACCGTATGTATCCTGCTGCTTACGTTCTCAACACGGACCCGATGGATCGACCCGGTGAACACTGGGTGGCCGTGTACTTGACAGAACAGCAGGGGGAATACTTTGACCCGTACGGTCTGCCACCCCTCCATCCCGATTTAACAGACTTCATGGATCAAGGCACAGAGACGTGGTGTTGGAACAGTCAAACGTTGCAAAGCCTGACCAGTGGCGTGTGCGGACAATATTGCTTGTTTTACCTGTACCATCGATGCCGGGGAAGACCCTTATCTACTATCGTACAGATGTTTGACGAGTACTCCCAGGCCGAGGACCGCGATGTACTCGTCTATGACTGGGCCGCCCATCATTTCAATGTACAAGCCCCGTTCTGGGCTTAAGTTAATGACAAGCCCCTTGTTCTGGGCTTAAGACAAGCCCCTTGTTCTGGGCTTAAGTTTACAAGCCCCTTGTTCTGGGCTTCAATGTACAAGCCCCTTGTTCTGGGCTTCAGTTAATTACAAGCCCCTTGTTCTGGGCTTGAGTTTTCACGTGGTTGTTCTCACGTTGTTGTTGTTCACTGAATAAAAAAAATGAGATCTCACCAAAAAACCCTGTCTTGTGTGTTTTATTCCTAATGCATCAATGCCCAATGTGGAGATTCAGTCAAACTGAAATCAGTGGTGTAGGATGGGGCCAAAATGTAACCCATCAAGTTTAGAATGCAAGAGCACTATAGTAAAAAATAGAGAGCCAATGAAATCAGCCTACAGACCAAGTACGTGTTTTTGGTCTAGGTTTGGAGCGGGCATTTCATTGAGGTACGTGTATACGGTGAGTGAAAAGACTCGTCCAACACGTATAGATTATGTTGATGACTATAAGTTCTAGGTAACCCATCAAGTTTAGAATGCAAGAGCACTATAGTAAAAAATAGAGAGCCAATGAAATCAGCCTACAGACCAAGTACGTGTTTTTGGTCTAGGTTTGGAGCGGGCATTTCATTGAGGTACGTGTATACGGTGAGTGAAAAGACTCGTCCAACACGTATAGATTATGTTGATGACTATAAGTTCTAGGTAACCCATCAAGGTTAGAATGCAAGAGCACTATAGTAAAAAATAGAGAGCCAATGAAATCAGCCTACAGACCAAGTACGTGTCTTTGGTCTAGGTTTGGAGCGGGCATTTCATTGAGGTACGTGTATACGGTGAGTGAAGAGACTCGTCCAACACGTATAGATTATGACTATAAGTTCTATGAGCATAATGCATGAAAGTGGCTTTGAACACCGTATTAGCCAATCAGTGGCCTAGAATGGAGCCAAAGGTAACCCATCCATGTCCAGAAAAACATTACCCGGGTGTACAATAACCCAGATGTAGGCGCGGACGTCAGCGAAAGCACACCGTGAGTACCCCAATTCGATTGGCTGATTGTTCGACCGCTGATTGGCTCTTTTTCTCGACCGCTGAACACTAACAAGCAATAGAATGAACACTAACAAGCACTTTTTTTTTTTTTAATTTTCTACTATTTTTATTAACACAAATAGAATGAACGTATTCACAAGGGTATTGAATTTTTATATACAATTATATCTGAGTATTGAATTTTTTTAATACAATTAACAGTAAAAAAACTCTGAATTTTTTAATACAATTATACGCTCTCAAGCCACTTCAATGAATGTGTGTAGGAATACGGTAAATCGTAATTTTTTAATACAATTATACGCTCTCAAGCCAATTCTGTCAGGAGTAGGATTCGAACCTACGACAGCATTCGCCGACCAGCACTTAACACCGGCGCCTTAGACCACTCGGCCATCCTGACTTTTACATTTGTGTATCAACAGTTATAGTTCGACATTGTTCACAAGTCCATATAAATATAGTCAACCGATAGGATGATTTCTCATTTTCGTGACGAAAAATGTGATGTTGGTCACCATTTCCACCAGCCATTGGCTATTGGGGCGTTGCAACCGGGCCCATTCCAATGGATCCAACGTAGTCAGTTGGTCGATGAGTGGCTGCAGAGAAATGGCATTCGTCACCGTGAACGGCTGATCAAACACATAGGTATTATTGCTGGAATAATAATACCGCACCTGGTCCGTCTCCTTGCACCGTAAAATGTACCCGAATGTCATATTCAACTTGAACGCTGTCACCTGATCTGTGAAAATATTCTCGGCATAGGTAGACAGATACGTGAGGTCCTGCAGTCGAAAGTTATACAAGTCCAATAGAGGACGGTCACGGTGAAAACAATGGCGTATGGTAGCCCAGTGACGTTGATAAATGTCCCTGACACGCTCATCTTCAGGCAAGACTTCAACCGGAGGTACTGCTGGGTCCCAGGGAAAATCTTCTCCACGTCTCATGCTTTTCGTCTCATACAAGCGGATAGGCAAGCAGGCAGGCAGGCAAGTAGGCTGGCAGGCAGGTCAGGTCAGGTAAGTCAAATTGCAATGAATACACCCCTACCCTAAAAATGGACTCCTTTTATACGTTTTTCTACAATCCGCCATCTTGTACCCATCACCCACCGTCCACCCACAGGCCGCCATCTTGTACCCATCACCCACCATCCACCCACACGCCGCCATCTTGTACCCATCACCCACCATCCACCCACACGTCGCCATCTTGTACCCATCACCCACCATCCACCCACACGCCGCCATCTTGTACCCATCACCCACCATCCACCCACACGCCGCCATCTTGTACCCATCACCCACCATCCACCCACACGCCGCCATCTTGTACCCATCACCCACCATCCACCCACACGCCGCCATCTTGTACCCATCACCCACCATCCACCCACACGCCGCCATCTTGTACCCATCACCCACCATCCACCCACACGCCGCCATCTTGTACCCATCACCCACCATCCACCCACACGCCGCCATCTTGTACCCATCACCCACCATCCACCCACACGCCGCCATCTTGTACCCATCACCCACCATCCACCCACACGCATGCGCACACTCCCAATTGTGACGTCACCAAAGGTTCTGCGCATGCGCAGTGAAGCGCTAAATTATCCATTTACGCCTTATATACTACTCAGCTATACTCGGCCAAAAGAAAACAAAGGTCTAAAATTCTTCAATGGGTGAGTGTAAGACCATGAGAAAAGGGGTTATTCAAGGCTATATTCTAGCGTATTGATATATTATTACACTTGTAGTAGCCACAACTGTATAAGGCCATTATAAAACATCTGTTCATCACCAGGATATTAAGATAACGGAGTTAGAAACTAGTTGACTGGTTTGAGCTTAATAAATTATCGGATAATCCAGACAAATTCAAGCTCATGTTCAAATATGTGCCGGCAGGTGTTAATGAAAATGCTGGAGAAACTACAAGTAAGAGATTCGAAGTTAATTGTCTACAAGGATTTATCCAGTCCATCAACTGAAAATCTGGGTCATACTAAAACAACAATAGATTTTTGACCCAGGACGTACCGGTAACAGGTGGAAAGAGAACAATTGAATGGACGTTTAGTGAGTTTAATAATCGAAATAAAGATCCATCGATATAGACAGATAAGAGGGACAGAAATTTAGCTTGTTAATAACTTGCATTACGCCGCCAAGTTTTTGGCTCAGAGGAAAGGTATTAGAAAATACCCGAATAAAAGCTTCCCTCAAGCACATAAATTATTTGAAGCAGTTTGTATAATATTTATTTACAAAGAATAAGGCGAATTTCCTGTGATGTTCGCAAAGCAGTTCATGCAAATTCTCCAATATATACGCAGGATCTGTTCAAAGCACTATAAGAGTGAGTGAGTGAGTGAATAGAGTTAACGTCGCTTTCAACATTTTTTCCGCTATATCACGACGGAGAAGGGAAGGAAGGGGAGGGAGAGGGTCGGGGGTACCGTACCTGCTTGTAGCAGTGCTGTCTCACTGAAATATCATGCCGTACACTAAATAAGAGGTGGTTTATATATACAAATATGCATATAGATTTATTACAAATTAATTTGGACAGAAGTTACATCCAGGCGAAAATTTGGAATGGGCTTCCACAATCTTTTAGAGATATTACATGTAATAACTTTATAAAAATTGTAGAAGATTGATTTTGAGATGGAACGGACCGAAATGTAGATTTTTTGGGGAGCATTGTATGATTTTAGATGTGTTTCGCCACGATTGATTGATTAGATACTCACGTCGATCCAAATGTTCATTGTCAGTTTAACTATATCGACAATAAATAAATATTGTATCTCTATCTTGGACAGCGTGACGGACACGACTCAAGACAGTACCTGCATGTGAATCGATCATACATAATTTGTTTACAGTATCCGT